>JBBPBX010087774.1:0-14632 GCA_038048925.1 Garcialebias charrua
TTGCTTGTGATGTTTGTGGACAAAGCTTTGGACAAAAGTCAACGTTAACCGCACACGTGAGAATCCACACAGGACAGAAACCATTTTCTTGTGATTTTTGTGGATTTAAGTTTGGACACAAGTCCAATTTAAACAGACACCTGAGAATCCACACAGGAACAGAAAACGGTTCACTTTTAAATATTAAAACGGTTTCTAATGACACTTAAATGTTCACTCAAATTATAAACAACAGCTCTGGTGCTTTTTGTAAAAACTTTTGTTTGAAATATTGTTTTCCATAACTGCAGTAGTTTGTATTTACAGTAATGTGTGTGAACCAAACCAAAGTATTCAAGAATACCATTATAGATACTAATGAAAAGTACTGTTGGTCACAGGCGACCTGCCTGTTTATTTCAAGTCAGTTGTGTGGAAAAGCTTTGTGATCCTAATCATCACTGTCAATGAAGAGCAATGACAGGTGCTGGTATGGCAATCCAAGTAGGTCATGAACTGAGGGACTTGAAACTCACTGTGGCAAGCCATTGGTGTATTTTAAAAAAAAAATAATTCTAATATCAAATAATATTTTTTCACATTAGCACTCAAGCAGCTGAGATGCCATGTGTGAGTTTTTAACATTTTATTTTTTGTGTACATAACAATTTTTAATGAAAAAAAAATAGTTTGTATAAAATTTAGTAATTTTACAAATTTTATAACCTTAGTATTTACTTTCTCATCATAATAAAATGTATGTTTTCTTTAAAGAACAGATTGTACAAGGCATACTGTAGAATGCTTCCTTGTTTATTATGCAAACATATATGTGTTGATTCATCTATAAATGCAATCAAGATTTTTTATTTTCAATTTTAAATGCATGTTATAATAACAAAGCCCTGTGATGGACTTGCGACCTGTGTAGGGTTTGCCCCGCCTCTCGCACAGCGGTGGCTGGACATGGGCACCCGCGACCCAAAAAGGAAGAAGTGGGCGGCTTAAAATAATGGATGGCTGGAAAACAAAATTCTTCATTAAGAGGATCCCATTTGTATGTCCTGTTATTTAAAAGTTGTTCATTTGTTTGAGAACATAGTTTTCATGTAGAAATGTTTGAGAAAGTTATTTGTATTTTTACTGAAAAGCTTTAATGTCTTCCATCTCTGACGTGAAGTTTTTACCATGAAGCAGTGGCATATCAGACTGTAGAAAATTAGAAAGCTGGTGCAAATGGGTCGCACACCCAGTTCCAGGCATCAGGGTTTTACATCTGAGAAGTATGTGCTGAAGTGCTTGCTCAGTAATGTTAGGTGATGACCTCCCAGTCACTGTAACCACCACAGACAAGTTCTTGGTGTGGAGAAACTCAAGTCAGTTGGGGAAACACGTCTATTATTCCATCATGTATCCTCCTCCCCAGAGGTCTGCTTTATTCATTAAGGCAGTAAATTAAAAAATATGTCCGAAAGATATGCCAACTTAGCCATGTAAGAGTCAGTAAAAGAGTGTGCAATGTCTGATTTTTCCTCGCTCATAAAATCTGTTTTAGCTGCAATGTTTGAACTAATCTACTTTCAAAAAGTCTTCTTTGTTGTCATCTTATGGCCAACAATACAAAGAGCAGCTTTTTTGTTTGTTATGTGACATTTCTGTCTGATAACGGGCTGTTATTGAGGTGCTTTGAAAATGTATACAGTATTTTGTGGGTAAAATTTAAAATGTATGAGTGTTTGATGAATGAACTTGTTTAAATGTAATCACTGACATTATTTAAGTCTCTTGTAAATGAGTCTTTGAGGCTCAATGAGACTAACCTGTGTAAATAAAGGTTGAATTATGCTGCTTTATTTGCGACTTCACTTCTTAATAACAACAAAAAAAGGAAACCTGAAAAAAAAAAAACATATTTAATCAACCTAATACAGTTGTATACGATATTCATGCTTTTGCTGCTAAGTCCCTGCCTCCATGACTTATGTAAAAAAAAAAAATTACGTTTTTTTCCCCCTGTCTGTAGAAGTGCTTATAAACTGGTACGGCTGGTTTCATGTCGCTAGCTTTTGTTATATTTTTGCACAAATTTGCCACCACAACACACTTATAAACCTTTAAATTTTATATCAAATCAGTGGATATTTTTCTTTAATGTCACGCCAACTTGCCAGAAACAAATTTTCGATTACACGCTTTCTAGACTTGTTAATTAAAAAGTAAGCTAAGAAACTTAGAAGGAGCCACTTAGTTAAAAGCTAGCGCTAGATATGGCTAGACTGGGTGTGTTGGAGGGGTCATCGAGATGAGATGGCGATTTGGTAAGGCGATTGGCAGCAACTGGGCATGAATGGATAGGTATGGGCCATAGGACAGGAGGTTACAGAGGGTCATTCTGAATCAGGAAGTGATTTTGGCGAAATGGAAGAGAGTTGTGGAAATGAAGAGGACGGGAGTAAGGTAGCACTAGCCACATAAAAAAAAAAAAAGATGTCAGCGGAAGACCCAGAAAATGAGGAAAATGTAGTAAATCAAGATGGGAGAGTCTTTTGGTGAATGGAACCCAATTCAAACAATAAACAAACTACTGTACTGTAATGGGTGAAGTCCGATGTGCCAAGGTTTTACGAAGCGGTGCACTTTTTGTTCATTGCAGAGACAGCTAAGCATTTAAGGTTAACACAATGGAAGGGAAGAAAGTTCAAAGCCATCTGGTTGAAAACACTTGTGTAGTTTAAATGTGAAAGACATTTACGCCGTTACTATGGGCTTTCTGCTGATCCCTACTGTTACTTTTGTTTCAAGTATATTATATACACATTTGACATTATATACAAGTACAGGTAGTCCTTGACTTACGACGGAGTTCCATTCCTACGCCGCGTCGTAAAGCGAATTTCAACGTAAGTCGGAATGTACATACATACTGCCCGCCCCATATACACGTACATGTACAGTACTGTACAGTTACCAAGCACTTAGCCTATCCTAACACAGTACCCTACATAATTATTTAAAAAAAACACATACATTTGGAACCATAATGAAGGGAAAGTTCAGGAATGAAGGGAGTTAATTTCCTACTGGGAGCTGGTGACACCGTCCACCCATCCACCTCCGTGCACTTTGTTCATCCTATTTGTTTACGATGTAAAACTGCCATCCAGCTTCGTCCATCTGCCGTTTACGACGTAAAACCACCGTCAAACTGGGTCCAGAGCATTTACTTAAACACTGCTTCGCTAGTTCTGCCGTGAACCTTGGTCCAGAGCCGTTTGCATTAAGGTCTTTCATGTACTTTTCCACTTCTCACACTGCCTGCTTCTGCCGTAAAGCTGCTGTCAAGCTGCTGCTTCTACCGTCAAACAGGAAGTACAACCGAAACTTGGCTTTTCAAAGTAAATTTTTCAAGATATATATATTTTTTAATGGGAGCTGTGACGTAACCACGAAACGTCGTAACTCGAGACCGTCGTACTCCGAGGACTACCTGTATACATGTACAATATATTGTAATTTACAATATAATCAAAATATCATGAATACTGTATATTACTATTAAAACATGGACAGAAATCATTAATTATTATAATCCATGGAAAGAGTTAAATACTGAAACACTGAATGTAGTAAGAGGACAGGAACAGGGGAAAGTTGTATGGTGTGGAGATTTTAATGCTAACAGTAATCTATGGGGAAGAGACCACACATATATAAATGGGATAATTTTTTTTCATTCATTCAACCTTTATTTATACAGGCTAGCCTCGTTGAGCCACAGGGACTCATTTACAAGAGGGACCTGTCTCACTCACACCCAGTGTCAATTTAGAGTTACCAATCAGCCTATCATGCATGTTTTTGGTCTGTGGGAGGAAACCGGAGTACCCGGAGAAAACCCACGCATGCACGGAGAGAACATGCAAACTCCACCCAGAAAGGCCCCCGGGCCGGGACTTGTACCTGGGACCTTCTCGCTGAGAGGCAGCAGCTCTACCAGTTGAGGAATTCATTGAAAATAACAGATTGGTGTGCCTAAATAATGGAACAGTGACAAGACAATACAGTTATTACAAAGAACACAGAAACAGCAATAGATTTAACAATTACCTCAAATAGTATTGCAGGGATTGCACAGTGGAAAGTAAACATCACTTGGCAGTGATCATTGTCCAATAATCATTAAAATAGGAAATGGTGTTCTTAAAGAAAAAACATTTTGAGTACGTAGATGGCAATTTAATAAAGCTAACTGAATCGATTTTCAAGATCTGACTGAAATTAAGTGTTGAGGAATTATTAGAGAAAATATTAAAAATATTGAAGAATTTTTTTTCATCCATCCATCTATTATCTTTTTACCCGCTTCTTCCATTTTGGGTTATAGGGATCACCGGTGCCCATGTCCAGCAGACACTGTGCAATCAATAATTATACAGTCTGCGAATAAAACAGTTCCTAAAAGTAATGGAAGTAGAATTTAAAAGAATGTTCCATGGTGGGGTGAGGATTGCAAAAAAGCTATTAAAGAAAGAAAGAAAGCGGCACGGTTCTGTCTCTGTTTTCCTGCACCTCTGTTGTCCGTGTCATCACAGCTGATCCTAATTCTAATCACTCCAGGTGCTCCTCACTGTCTCGTTAATGTCAGTATTTAGACTGTGTTTTCACTCCTTTGGCATCTGGGCTTTCTGGGCTTTGTCCTTCCACGGTGTATGATCTGTTCCTGCTCCTGTCCATTCCAGTAAGTGACTCTGCTGCACTGCCAGCATTTTGCTTTGCTTTGTTTTGTTAAATAAATAATTATTTAGTTTTTCATTCGTGAGCCATTCTATTTTCCTGCACGTGGGTTCAAAAACATTAAACAGCAGATAATGACAGAAGGCATTTAAACAACTAAAAGTTCAGAATATACAAATGTAAATACTCATTGTAATTGGAACACAAGGGTGCACAGACAAGGGATGCCCTCTAGAAATTTAAACACATATGTGTATTAAGTATCTGTATTTAGATAGATAAATGTACCGTATTGTAGGAGGTGGTGAAGAGACGACACAGGAGACGGGATAAAGTTCTTCACTTTTAATCAACCCCTACTAAACTGGCGGGAAACCACCCAACATCGCCTTATATACCAACCCTCTCACCATACAACATCCGGTCCTCTGGACCTTTCACAATAAAAGCATCCTGTAACACATTCGGTCCACTGGGTGTGAGTAGAGCCCCCTAGTGGTCCACCACACACGCCCCCCCAGAACACCCAGTAAGGTCCATCACTAGTCCCGCATTTTAGGTTTGATTAAACGACCAGAACGGCTGAACCTGGGCCCTGCAGAACCAGTCTGATGAAGCGGAGGGCTACGAGGAGGGCCTGCAGAAGATTCGGGCTCCAATGGACGTTGAGAGTCTCTGGCAGGGGGACAGCAGTCCGTTAACAATGTGGATGGAGGTCTGCCCCTGCGAGGAGCCTGGGCCGTAACAACCTGATCATCTGACATAACATGAGCTGGTTTAAGCCTATCGATACAGACAGTCTCAGTACGACCCCCTAAATCTAAAAGGAAATGTTTTGGACCTGGTTGAAGAACCCGAAACGGTCCATCATACAAAGGCTGTAGTGGTGTCCTGTGTGCATTGTGTTTGACAAAAACAAATTTAGAGGACTCCAGACTCTTAGGGACAAATGACTGCGGTAAACAATGGTGTACCGGGCCAGGGACACGAAAAGGGGCCTCCTGAGGTGAAAAATGGAGCAACGGTGGAGCAAACTGTGGTGAGGGTACCTCAGGTAAAAACTCACCGGGGACGCGCACAGGTTGACCGAAAACCAGTTCAGCCGGGGAAGAGCTCAGGTCCTCTTTGGTTGCGGTACGTAAACCCAACAAAACCCAGGGAAGACGGTCAATCCAGTTGTCACCGGTCAATGCAGCACGCAGTGCAGCTTTCAATGATCTGTGAAACCGTTCACACAAACCATTAGCTTGGGGGTTGTAAGCGGTGGTCCTGTGAACGTTAGTCCCCAGACCCTTGGCCATGGTAGACCAAAGTTCAGAAACAAACTGCGGGCCCCGGTCTGATGTAATGTCTGAAGGGGGGCCAAAACGCGCCACCCAGGTAGACAAAAATGCCCGGGCCACCACTGCAGATGTCGTGGATGTCAAAGGAACCACCTCAGGCCACCTGGTGGTCCGGTCTATCATAGTCAGCAGATGAGTAAAACCTTGTGATGGAGGCAGAGGGCCCACCAGGTCTACGTGCACATGATCAAACCGCCGACCTGGGATGGAGAAGGGTTCCAAAGGTGCTTTGGTGTGCCTGTTAACCTTAGCGCGCTGGCATGGGACACACGCTGCTGCCCACTCCTTAACTGCTTTACGCAGACCGGGCCAAACAAACTTTGAACTGACCAGTTTCACCGAGGCTCTAACACCTGGATGAGAAAGGGAATGTAAGGAGTCAAAAACGCGGCGTCGCCATGAAACTGGAACCAGGGGGCGGGGCCTGCCAGTAGAAACATCACAGAGCAGGAGGGGACCTCCGTCATTCACCTGCCGTTCCTCCAACTCGAGGCCCGTGGGCCCGGACTGGAGCTCGAGTATTTCTGCGTCGCTACGTTGGTCCGCAGCCATAGCAGAAAAATCGATGCCAACGTATACGGGAGAGATCAGCACCCGGGAGAGACAGTCGGCCACCACGTTGGATTTTCCAGCCACATGCTGAATGTCTGTAGTAAATTCAGACACCGCTGCGAGGTGGCGTTGCTGGCGAGCAGACCAGGGGTCAGAAATTTTTGACATAGCAAACACCAGGGGTTTGTGGTCAACGTATGCAGTGAACTGGCGGCCTTCCAGGAAAAACCTGAAATGGCGTGTAGCCAGGTAAAGCGCCAGCAACTCTCTGTCAAAAACACTGTATTTCAGCTCATTGTCCCGCAGCGTACGGCTGAAAAATGCAAGCGGCTGCCAAACCCCGGAAACCTGCTGTTCTAACACAGCCCCCACCGCAACATCAGATGCGTCGGTTGTTAAAGCTATTTGCGCCGCTGGGGATGGATGGGCCAAAAGGGCAGCAGTGGCCAGTGCAGCTTTAGCATCACCAAATGCCTGTAGGCGTTCTGGTGTCCAGTCCACGCTGTCGTTGGGCTTTTTCTTTTTCAGCGCTCCATAGAGCGGACGCAGCAGTTGTGCTGCCCTGGGGAGGAAACGGTTATAGAAGTTAACCATTCCCAAAAATTCTTGTAGCGCTTTAACAGACTGGGGCTGTGGGAAATCTGACACCGCCTGCACTTTGTTTGGTAACGGGACGGCACCACTTGCAGAAATGCGGTGGCCCAAAAAGTCAATGACTGGCAGCCCAAACTGGCATTTCGCTGTATTTACAATCAGGCCATGTGCTGCCAGGCGCTGAAAAACCTCACGGAGGTGGGACAAGTGCTGCTCAGCCGAGCTGCTAGCCACCAGGACGTCATCCAGGTACACAAATACGAAGGACAGACCCCTTAGGACTGAATCCATCAACCGCTGAAATGTTTGTGCTGCACCTTTAAGACCAAAAGGCATGCGCAAAAACTCAAACAGGCCGAAAGGCGTGATAACAGCGGTCTTAGGGACATCCTCCACATGCACAGGAACCTGGTGGTACCCCCGTACTAAATCTACTTTAGAAAAAATGGAGGTCCCAGCCAGGTGCACTGAAAAATCCTGGATGTGGGGGATGGGATAACGATCGTTCTCTGTGATGTTATTAAGGCGGCGGAAATCCCCACATGGACGCCATTTGCCATCTGCCTTGGGCACCATGTGCAGGGGGGAGGCCCACGGACTGTTTGAGCGCTGCACGATGCCTAAACGCTCCATGTTAGCAAACTCTTCCTGTGCTATTGCTAGCTTAGTAGTGTAAGATGATTTATTTTGATTTATTTTGATGTAAGATGATTTATTTGGGCAGTTACGTATTTAGGTTACTGTGTCTTTAAGAGACTTCTTCTTCGTGGGTTTTTCTTCGGGGTTTTTTGGGTGTGTTCAGGTTAAGCGGGCGAAAACAACGGGAGATGCGGGCAGCGTTCATGAGGGGATGACGTTGTATTGAACAGCTGAATAAAGTCCGTGCAGCCAAGCTATTCCCTTTCAGCGTGGTTACTCTTTCTCCACCCCACGACCCTCGGATGTGTTTGTGACACTTCTCCACCTCAAGCGGTGGTGTTACACTGGTGGCAGCGGGTTTGTGGACGCTTTCAGCGATTGGAGCGGTGAGCACATGCTTAGCATGCTATTAACCTTATAGCTAATGCTGCACATGCTGATAGGCGCGTTTAGCTGCTGCTGAGGACGGACTTTTTTTTTTATTCCTCCAATTTTTTTTCTACTAGTCTCAACGTCTAATACTCAGTGATGGAGAGTAACTTTTGGGAACAATTACCTTTTCATTCTGCTGCGGGTCGTACTAGGCCACAGTACAGCCACGTGTTTGTGGGAGATGGAAAAGAGGATTTTTCAAGATGGTGTAGACGTTTTGAAGTGACTGTTGAGGCTGATCCTGATGCTACTGAAGACAGTTTGGCGAAACTGTTGCCTACATACTTGGGGGGAGCTGCTTTTAGTTACTGGGACAGTTTATCCGATGCAGTTAAAACAGACTATTCAGCCACGAAGGAAAAGCTGAAAAGCGTGTTTGGACAAACTGCTTATTTGTCGACTTTCCAGAGCTACATTAATGCACGCAGCCGCCTCCCTGGTGAAGCTCTCCCTGTGTTCGCTGCAGAAATTTGCCGTCTGGTCGAGGAAGCTTTTCCAACTTATGGCGATAATGCTAAACAGGGAGAAAAATTTAGACGCTTTATTGCTGGACTTGACCCATACCTCCAACTGCGATGTCATGAACAGGGGGTTAAAACATTGGAGACTGCGCTACAGTTGGCTATTCAAATTGAAGCTGCTCACCAAGCTACTAGAGTGTTCACATCCCCAGCTCCGGTGCAGTCTTCTTCTACGCCAGTTTACCCTGCTGTCTCACCTGGGTGGTCTACTCAGCTCCCTTCACCTGCTCCTCAAGGAGTCCACTCAGCTACGGGGGATGATTTCAAGAAAATGGCAAACACGATCGAAATGCTGGCGGACAAAGTTCATCAGCTACAAATGACGGTTGACCGCCAGCGTGAGGACGCATATCGACAGGACAGGCGGGATTATGGATTTCGTCATCGGAGCTCCGCTTCGGCTGGACGAGGTGAGGGCAGATATTCATCGGATGACTACCATCTGTCACCTCCACGCCGCAGAGACTCATCGGACGACCGGAACACACATCGCCGCAGCACCTTCCGCACATCACATGACGAGGAACGCAACCAACGGGAGTCACCTGCTCGAACCAGCTCATCTGAACGCTACTCGCAGGGCTACAACGCTACAAACAGGGGCTATGCTAGCCGTGGTCGCTCTCCGGGCCGCTATGAAAGTGGCCGCCTTCATCGCTCTCCCAGTCCGGCCCGGGTACGGTTCCAGTCTCCTGCACGTCAAGACCGGGAGCAGGGAAACTACAAGTAGCTGACAATGAGGGCAAATTGTCAGCTACCAACTTCTCTTTGGCCCAGACGGACAACGACATTCACCCTGACACAGGTACTATTGACAGCTTGTGTGTGACTGATGTAGACAAAAGATATGTGTCAGTTGTTATTGAGGACACTGTGGTGCATGCTTTTGTTGACACAGGAGCTGACGTTTCTATTATTAGTGAGACTTTTAGAATGGCTACACCTGCTCTTCAGAGAAAACCCATTATGAAACGGTTTATCCCTCTCACTGGGGTCACAGGTGATCCCCTTGACTCTGTAGGCTCCATTTATGTGAACCTAAGTATTGCAGGTGAGCCCATGACACATACACTTCAAGTTGTCAGAAACTGTACTAAACCAATCATTTTAGGTTGGGACTTTATGGTGGCAAATGGCATTACTGTTGACACTCGCACCATGACATGCAATGTAGCTGGTACAGCTGTACCACTAGTTAGTCCACATTTGTACATTCCCTGCCTGACTGCGGTGACAGTGGCGGCCACGGTTGCCATTCCGGCTATGTCAGAGAGGGTCATCACAGCTAATCTTGATGTACCCCTCAAAGGGTTTTTACCTAATGGTTACATTGGTGTGTTCGAACCACATTATACCGATCAGTCCTCTACTGGTATGGCATGGACTGTGGCGAGGGTAGAGCACGGTTCTATTTGTGTGAAGGTGGCTAATGTTTCACATAGTGAAGTTATGCTACATGATGGTACACAGGTGGGACATTTTCATGCTATCCTGGCAGGGGGCCAGAGTGAGTTCACCATTATGGATGGTTCTATTGGTAGTGTTAATAGACAGATACCTGACAGTCCGGGTGCAACTCCTATTATAGATGACACTGATTCAGACCTGACGCCATTGCAGAAAACACAACTGACGGACACTTTGACTTCTTTTGCTGACGTGTTTAGTCAACACCCACATGACTTTGGTAGAACTGACATGGTCACACACAAAATCATTACGAACTGTCACACCCCAGTCTCTCAGAGAGCCTACCGCACCTCTCCAGTCATGAAGGCTGAAATCCGTCGCCAAGTGGAAGCACTTAAGGCGCAAGATTTGATAGAGGACAGCTCGAGCCCCTGGGCCAGCCCGGTGGTGATGGTGAAAAAGAAAGATGGCTCATATAGATTTTGTGTAGATTTTCGAAAACTGAACTCTGTCACTATTACTGACGCACACCCCCTACCAAGAGTAGATGACAGTTTAGACGCGTTGTCTGGTTCGCAGTACTTTTCTACCATGGACATGTCTAGTGGGTACTGGCAAGTACAAATGGATCCTGCAGACAGACAAAAGACTGCATTTACTACAGGTGATGGCTTGTACCAATTTAAGGTCATGCCCATGGGACTCAAAAACGCACCTCCAACCTTTCAAAGGCTCATGGAGCTGGTTCTGCGAGGTCTACACTGGACAACTTGTGTCATTTACTTGGATGACATCATTTGCATGGGAAAAACATTTGAAGAACATCTAGACAATCTCACAGACATTCTCACTCGCTTCAGACAAGCAGGGTTAAAGTTAAACCCTAAGAAATGTGACTTTTGCAAACCGGCTGTGAAGTACATGGGACACATTGTGTCACGAGAGGGACTGACGGTGGACCCAATTAACAGTGAACGCATTAGTGACTGGCCTGTTCCACGTTCGCCGACAGAGGTACGTGCCTTTTTGGGACTGTGCTCATATTACAGACGTTTTGTGCATCAATATGCCTTCATTGCTCAGCCTCTACATAGACTTACCCAAAAACAAGTTGTGTTTGAATGGACAGATGACTGTAGCACAGCTTTTCAAACACTTAAGAAGGCACTGACTTCTCCTCCAATAATGGCATTTCCAAACTTTGATGAACCATTCATTCTGAGCACAGATGCATCTAATTTGGCAGTTGGTGCAGTACTATCACAGATACAACAGGGACAAGAAAGGGTGGTGGCATTTGCAAGTCATGTACTGTCAAAAACAGAGAGGAAATGGTCTACCTATGACAAAGAACTGTATGCTATTGTGTGGTCAGTCAGACACTTTAGACATTACCTGAGTTGCAATCCTTTCACCATTATTACTGATCATCGTCCTTTGCTTAGTTTAAGGAAAATGGACATTACGCATGACCCTACAGGACGCAGGGGTCGTTGGGCGTTGGAGCTCGATCCGTATCAATGGACAATCACTCACAAAGAGGGTAAGAAACACACAAATGCAGATGCCATGTCACGGATACCATTGGGACAGGACTCTATTGAGATGACAAGTACGACGCTACCTGAAGCTCACTCTTCGCCTAGTGATACAGGACAATCTGTCTCACTGTCTGAGGCGAGGGGTAATGATGAGGGGTCATGCTCGACCCCTGAACATTTAGAGAGGACCGATATGGTACCAAAAGTTTGTTGTGTGGACACTGATAGGACACATGTGAATGTGGGGTTTGACACATTACAACAGACATTATCTGCCCATAACGTGGACATTGTAAATGCACAACTTGCTGATCCTGTTCTCGGGGAAGTGCATAATTGGGTTAAAAACAAGAAACGTCCCTACCTCAGACAGGTAAAAGGTAAAATGCAGAGGAAACTATGGTGGCAGTTTCATAACTTGTTGCTATGTAATAACTTGTTGTGTCGAAAAGGTCAAACACCGCCTGGCAAACCTGAGGTTTATCAAGTGTTAATTCCAGTGGCATCAAGGCGGCGTGCACGTGCGAACACCGGGGGGCCCGTTGTGGGAATATAATGTTCGACCCCATGTTTTGTGTGTGTGTTTGCAAAATCAGGAACAGTCAGCGAGGGGAATTCAGACAATAAACGCTGAAACACATTACCCGAAGCTAAAAAGTTAGCATGCATTAAAGGCCCAGCTCCTCGCGTCTCACAAGGCAGTGACGAAAAAGACACAGCGTCGATCAAACGTCTGTTAGCTAAATCAACCAGGAGCCCGTGAGCACAAAGAAAATCAGCCCCTAAAATAGGGACTGAGCTAGCAGCTACCACAAAGTTCCACTGGAAGTCCCGTTCATGGAAACGAACAGTCACCAACCTTTCGCCAAACGTCTTGATGGGATAGCCGTTAGCCGCGGTTAGCTGCGGCCCGCAGCCTTCTGCTAACCTGTCGGAGCCAGTCGGGGGAACGAGGCTCTTCTGCGAGCCGGAGTCCACCAGGAACCGCCTCCCCGACCTCGAGTCTTCAATGAAAAGCAGCCTTTCCTTGTCGCCAACGGCCGCGACTGCTAGCGGGCGCTGGCGCTGTCGTTTCCCTGCGGCTTGAAACTGCACGGTGGGACGCACCGTCGTGCTTTGGCGCCAAAACGCTGGTGGAAGAAACAAAAGGCAGCTCCTGACCGCCTGCGGGCGACCCCTGCTACGACCACTGGCTCGTCCGGCGCTGAGGGCGATGCTTGAAGCTCGGGCGCCGCTGGAGATCCGGGGACCGCCGCTTGGACCGCGAACGTCCTCGCAGCCAGCAGGATGCGGTCGGCTTCGCGGGCCAGCGAGCGGTAATCCTTCTGCTGCAGAAACGGGGAGTTGGCCAGGGCAGTGCGCACTGGAGCCGGGAGCCGGCGGAGGAAGAGGTGGAGAAAGAGAAACTCACAGTCAGCTGAACCCCTCAACGACAACATTCCTTCCATGAGCTCAAGAGCTGTGCCATCGCCCAAATCGGAGAGGGAAAACAGTTTCTCGGCGCGCTCCGCGTCCGAGAGCGTGTAACGCTGCAGAAGGAGCTCCTTGAGGGCGTCGTATTTTCCTTGTGCAGGAGGGTCTTCGAGCAGGCTCATTACCCGCTGGGTGGACAATGGGTCCAGTGAAGCGACCACATGGTGGTATTTGGTGTCGTCTGCAGAGATCCCGCGAAGAGCGAACTGTGATTCGACGTGGGCGAACCACGACCGAGGTGCGTGCAGCCAGAAGTCCGGGATTTTAACGGCCACCGCAAAAGCGAGCGGGGCCGCCGGCGGAGGTTCCACAACCGCGGACAGCTGAGGAGAGCTGGCTTGACCTTCGGATGTCGTCATATTCAATTCACAAGGGTCACCAGTGTAGGAGGTGGTGAAGAGACGACACAGGAGACGGGATATAGTTCTTCACTTTTAATCAACTCCTACTAAACTGGCGGGAAACCACCCAACATCGCCTTATATACCAACCCTCTCACCATACAACATCCGGTCCTCTGGACCTTTCACAATAAAAGCATCCTGTAACACATTCGGTCCACTGGGTGTGAGTAGAGCCCCCTAGTGGTCCACCACAGTATATAATTAATATGTAGTACCGTACTTTGTTTTTCATTAATCAAAGTCAAAGTCAACTTTATTGTCAGAACTGCAATATGTACAGGACATACACAGGATTGAAATTGTGTTTCTCTCAGTCCCTCGGTGCAACAGTAACCATTTAAACACTAAAACACTGAAACATTTAATAAACATAAGCATAAAATAGTAAAAGTGTAACACTGTCCTGAGTTTTTGCATAGTAGTATAAAAAGTATATCTATAAAATAAACTGAAGGTTCTAGCATTGACATTTGCAAAGAGTGGCAAAGCAGCATATGAGTTAATGTACACAGTATATGTATGAGGTAGTTGATGTTGGTATAGAGGCAAAGTGGCATATGCAGTAAGGCACATAAGGCACATTGGGCATCCTTAAATAAGGCTAGTCAGAGAATACTGTATATGTATCAGCAGTAGTGTAGATATAAAAGTAGTGTAAATGTAAACAGTAGTAATAAATGTAAACAGTGAATGTAAACAGTAGTATGACTATAGGCAGTAATGTAATACAAACATTAGTGCAAATATGAGAAGTAGTGCAAACTGAATGAGCACATGACCGAGAGTTTAGTGAATAACCCGTTTGATGACACAGAGTCCAGTGTTAAAATCTTTGTGTTGTGTGGTAATGTGTGAGAAAGTTTTTTGTGTTAAGGCAGTTCAAATGGGAGGGGAGGCAGAGCAGGCAGAGTGTTTAGCATCCTGACTGCCTGATGAACAGAGCTGTCTCTCAGTCTGCTGGTTCGAGCCTGGAGACTCCTCAGTCTCCTCCCTGATGGCAGCAGTCTGAA
>JBBPBX010087775.1:0-14632 GCA_038048925.1 Garcialebias charrua
AACATTTTTTTCTTCTTCTTTAGGCTGCTCCCTGGCAAAAGTGTTGAATTAATGTATGAGCATAACGAGAAGGGTGAATAATCTGAAAATGGTTTAAACTTTCATGAAATGTTATCTGAATCTTGAACTAATGCTCAGAAATTAAGGTAAGCTTTCTTCTGAGTGCTGGTGAAGATTTTCAGTCATCCAGGACATGATACATTTTTGTATTAAACGTTTTTGAATTTTCTTTTGAGGTTCGTTACTTAAAGGTGTCTAAAAAGAACCGATTGAGTCTGAAGTTATTCGGCAGAAGGAAGATGTTTTTTTCCAACCATGGCGTTCTCATTACCCATGATGGATATCATGTGGAAGGGCCGGTGTTCGTCATCCCAGGAAGTGACCATTCTCTCCAGATCTACGATTCATTTGGCCAGACGGCACCATTGTTCTAGTTCAGGGGTCTGCAACCTTTATGATCAAAAGAGCCATTTCTGTCCCTTCGTTCACTAAATTAAACGTGTCCAGAGCCGCAAAACCCGCTTGTCATTTTCAACTGGTGGCCCATGGGCCAATTTAAGTTTCTGGCCAGTAAGCGTGAAATTATAAAACTAAAAACATCCAATGATTGTTAACATTTATTGATATTTATAGACAAAAGAAAAGATGGGATTCCATCCATCATCTTTACTCGCTTCTTACTTTTCAGGTTGTAGGGGGTCATTGTTCATATCCAGGTTGCAAGTCTATCAGAAGACTGGATTCTTGTTTAAAAAATATATATATATATATTTTGCATATATTTTGCCAATTTTTATAAAAGTAAAACAATGAACTGTTTAGGCTTATGCATTTTTTTTTGTGGAGAAAGTGAGTATCCTAGAAGAAATAAAGCATGAAGTTAAAGGGAGTAGTATCCATCCACATACAGTATTTGCAAATTAAATTACAGGAAAACCGCTTTTTTGTTTTGGGTAGTAGCCTATAACATCCCATAAAATTCAGTTCATGTTAGTTTTGGTCAAAACTTGCAAGAGCCGCTGCGGCTGGGTCTGCCGCAGGTTGCAGACCCTTGTTCTATCTAGAGCAAGGGTCTGCAGCTCTGGAGCCACATGCGGCTCTTTGGCCCCTCCGCAGTGGCTCTTGCAAGTTTTGACCAAAACTAACAGTGGTCCGTCTTCAAAACTTTGGTCACCACCACCCCAGTCTGCCAATCCAGTGGCACTGCCCCCTACTTCCTCAGGCAGCTGAGGTGAGCAGGTCTAGGAAGCTCAGTCCTCACCTCCTACAGTACAGGTGTGCAGTGGAGAGCGTCCTGTGCTCCAGCATCAACGTGTGGCATGGAGGCTGCACAGCTGCAGAAAGAAAAGCTCTGCAGAGAGTGGTGAAGGCTGCACAGAAGATGTTGGAGTCAGTCTCCCCACCATCATCAGACATCCACGCATAGATGCAGGAAGAAAGCCACCTGTATCATGAAGGACCACACACACCCAGCACACTCACTTTGTGCCCCGCTCCCCTCAGGCAGGAGGTTGAGGAGCATTAAGTGTAGAACCACTAAACTGAGGAACAGCTTCTACTGTTAAGTTATGCAATATGCTCTAATGTGTACTTTTATTTTGTAATGATCGAAACGGTACGCACGTGGACCGAACCGAACGTGCCGTACCGAAACGGTTCGGTACACCCACATATACCGTTACACCACTAATATACACACACATACAGTATGTATATATATATATATATATATATATATATGTATATATATATATGTATGTATGTATGTATGTATGATGGAACTTCAATAACTTCAGTTGATAAAATAATGTGCTTGATGGATGACGTTAATGTTTTCTAGTGATAATTTTTACAGTGTGGTGGACCACTAGGGGGCTCTACTCACACCCAGTGGACCGAATGTGTTACAGGATGCTTTTATTGTGAAAGGTCCAGAGGACCGGATGTTGTATTGGTATATAAGGCGGTGTTGGGTGGTTTTCCCGCCAGTTTGTAGTAGGAGTTGATTAAAGTGAAGAACTGCATCCCGTCTCCTGTGTCGTCTCTTCACCACCTCCTACACTGGTGACCCTTGTGAATTGAAATGACAACATCTGAAATCAAAAAAGGCGTTCAATACAGGATCAACTGGACTTTATTTGTTGCAGAAAACGTTTCGACTTCTGTTCAGAAGTCTTTTTCAATTCTGAATGGAAGCTGTGAGAACGAGAAGTTTTATACAGACAACATCTGAAGGTCAAGCCAGCTCTCCTCAGCTGTCCGCGGTTGTGGAACCTCCACCGGCGGCCCCGCTCGCTTTTGCGGTGGCCGTTAAAATCCCGGACTTCTGGCTGCACGCACCTCGGTCGTGGTTCGCCCACGTCGAATCACAGTTCGCTCTTCGCGGGATCTCTGCAGACGACACCAAATACCACCATGTGGTCGCTTCACTGGACCCATTGTCCACCCAGCGGGTAATGAGCCTGCTCGAAGACCCTCCTGCACAAGGAAAATACGACGCCCTCAAGGAGCTCCTTCTGCAGCGTTACACGCTCTCAGACGCGGAGCGCGCCGAGAAACTGTTTTCCCTCTCCGATTTGGGCGATGGCACAGCTCTTGAGCTCATGGAAGGAATGTTGTCTTTGAGGGGTTCAGCTGACTGTGAGTTTCTCTTTCTCCACCTCTTCCTCCGCCGGCTCCAGTGCGCACAGCCCTGGCCAACTCCCCGTTTCTGCAGCAGAAGGATTACCGCTCGCTGGCCCGCGAAGCCGACCGCATCCTGCTGGCTGCGAGGACGTTCGCGGTCCAAGCGGCGGTCCCCGGATCTCCAGCGGCGCCCGAGCTTCGAGCATCGCCCTCAGCGCCGGACGAGCCAGTGGTCGTAGCAGGAGTCGCCCGCAGGCGGTCAGGGGCCGCCCTTTGTTTCTACCACCAGCGTTTTGGCGCCAAAGCACGACGGTGCGTCCCACCGTGCAGTTTCAAGCCGCAGGGAAACGAGAACGCCAGCAGCCGCTAGCAGTCGCGGCCGTTGGCGAAAAGGAAAGGCTGCTTTTCATCGAAGACTCGAGGTCGGGGAGGCGGTTCCTGGTGGACTCCGGCTCGCAGAAGAGCCTCGTTCCCCCGACTGGCTCCGACAGGTTGGCAGAAGGCTGCGGGCCGCAGCTAACCGCGGCTAACGGCTATCCCATCAAGACGTTTGGCGAAAGGTTGGTGACTGTTCGTTTCCATGAACGGGACTTCCAGTGGAACTTTGTGGTAGCTGCTAGCTCAGTCCCTATTTTAGGGGCTGATTTTCTTTGTGCTCACGGGCTCCTGGTTGATTTAGCTAACAGACGTTTGATCGACGCTGTGTCTTTTTCGTCACTGCCTTGTGAGACGCGAGGAGCTGGGCCTTTAATGCATGCTAACTTTTTAGCTTCGGGTAATGTGTTTCAGCGTTTATTGTCTGAATTCCCCTCGCTGACTGTTCCTGATTTTGCAAACACAAACACAAAACATGGGGTCGAACATTATATTCCCACAACGGGCCCCCCGGTGTTCGCACGTGCACGCCGCCTTGATGCTACTAAGCTAGCAATAGCACAGGAAGAGTTTGCTAACATGGAGCGTTTAGGCATCGTGCAACGCTCAAACAGTCCGTGGGCCTCCCCCCTCCACATGGTGCCCAAGGCAGATGGCAAATGGCGGCCATGTGGGGATTTCCGCCGCCTTAATAACATCACAGAGAACGATCGTTATCCCATCCCCCACATCCAGGATTTTTCAGTGCACCTGGCTGGGACCTCCATTTTTTCTAAAGTAGATTTAGTACGGGGGTACCACCAGGTTCCTGTGCATGTGGAGGATGTCCCTAAGACCGCTGTTATCACGCCTTTCGGCCTTTTTGAGTTTTTGCGCATGCCTTTTGGTCTTAAAGGTGCAGCACAAACATTTCAGCGGTTGATGGATTCAGTCCTAAGGGGTCTGTCCTTCGTATTTGTGTACCTGGATGACGTCCTGGTGGCTAGCAGCTCGGCTGAGCAGCACTTGTCCCACCTCCGTGAGGTTTTTCAGCGCCTGGCAGCACATGGCCTGATTGTAAATACAGCGAAATGCCAGTTTGGGCTGCCAGTCATTGACTTTTTGGGCCACCGCATTTCTGCCAGTGGTGCCGTCCCGTTACCAAACAAAGTGCAGGCGGTGTCCGATTTCCCACAGCCCCAGTCTGTTAAAGCGCTACAAGAATTTTTGGGAATGGTTAACTTCTATAACCGTTTCCTCCCCAGGGCAGCACAACTGCTGCGTCCGCTCTATGCCCCAAGTAACAGAGAACGTTAACTAACGTTCTGGTATGGTTCTTACATGGTTCTGTTAGATCACAACGTTCTTAGAACGTTCTTTGAAGGTTTTGACTAACGTTTGAACAAACCTAGATATAACGTTCTAACCTAACGTTCTTAGAACGTTCTTTGAAGGTTTTGACTAACGTTTGAACAAACCTAGATATAACGTTCTAACCTAACGTTCTTAGAACGTTCTTTGAAGGTTTTGACTAACGTTTGAACAAACCTAGATATAACGTTCTAACCTAACGTTCTTAGAACGTTCAACAAACGTTCCCTTTGCCATCTGCCAGTTTCTACACAAAGTATTTTCACACTGGTTTATTTTTCTGTTTTAAACGTTTTGTCAGTTTTTAAAAAAATATATATATATATATCAGTGGCGGGCTGTGCATTTCACACCTAGGCCTTCAGTAGTGCTCCGTCTGAAACAATCCAACCCTCAATAACTATTTTCCCCATATTTTTAGACCAATTTTTGGCTGATATATGACCGTTTCCATTCATTCTGATGGAAAAAAATGGAGCAGTACCACTTTCGGCCGCTAGGGGCATTAAAGGACCCTCTAGGCTTTTGACGACTACAGCTGTACCTGTGTATCAATGTGTTTCACAGTGATAATTCAGACTAGGGGTTCATGAGTAACAACCTCGGGGTAGAAGCTTGTAGCCATGACGAAGGGTGAGATGGAGGAAGAAGGATGACACCTTTTCCATCTCAGCCCCACTACTTTTGTTTTATTTATTTTTCATTAATTAAAGTTTGGCACCCACTGGTCAGTTTACTGACCAACAACAACTTAATCAATATATTCTACAAAGTACTTCAGTGACTGATTCTGATTAGTAAAGGGTGAATATGTTATTACAGGGAGTTCTATACCAGAACAAATTAATAATTATCCGAATAAAGTTGTCTTTTAAGTTTTATTACAAAAATAATCAAACTAAAAATCAACAACAATAATAAAGAAGCAATAATAATAAATCAGTCAAGGCTTAATTCTCCTGTCTAAGGCAAAATTAACTCTTTGAGCAGGAATTATTTTAGTTGTATACGCGCATGAATTTAGATGCAGTGAGGCTATTTTAATAAAGTTTATTTTGGATTTTGGTTAAAAGTAGTTATTTAATGTGACCAGATAAGTCATTTATTATCACTGCAAGCCAGGAAATGATTTATCAAGTTGTATTAGCTAAAAATGGCATAATCAGAGGCATCATGTCACCAGTTTCTGCTCCTTACTGGGTCAGTGTTGAGAGCATCACTCATCTTTGTGGGCTTCAGCTGGTGGATTAGATTTATTTATTTTTTACTCGATATAATCACTGATTTTTTTTATTAGTTGTGTTTTGCGAGGAAAATATCACAACAACCACATGTTAAAGAATATTAACTCGGATGAAAAAGAAAATAATCTGATATTTTCTTGGGGGTGCTAAGGGGGTGCTGTGACTTTTCCAGGGGGGGCTATAGCACACCCTAGCTCCCCCCTGGAGCCGCCTCTGCTGTGTACGGATATTTTAGAGCAACAAAAAAAAGGTCCTGCTGGATGGACAGCGTGTGTGCGCGCACATCATGCTGCAGGGTTCAGGAAGGCAGGATATTAGATGGAGCTGACGTGGAGGAGGAAGAAGACGCAGTGCTCTGAGCTGCATCAACTACTGACACTTCAGGAGTTGTCAGAACTCTTCACCAGCGACACAGAGGATGAAGAATTCAACGAGTTTGAATAAAAATAAATAAATATATATATATTTTTGGTGTTAATCTTGTTACATTTTAAAGAGATAAAGGTTTTAGCAGCACGCACGCACACATGCACGCGCACGTGAAGCGGTTTGCAGCCGAGTGTGATGAGATGAAAGTTGTTGCAGCATGCGCGCACACGTTTGGAAGACCCGACAAGCGAACCTATTTAAATTTAGCTACAGTATTTGACAATTACGTTCATTTTTAAAAGAAAAGTTCAGCTCAGACACACTAATGTCAGCAAACAAATATATTTTCATGGTGTTATCTTGTTAAATTTTAAAGACATGCACGTACACGCTTCACATAGCGAAACTATTTTTTTTTATCCAGCTGATTTGCAATATTATTTAGGAATATAGCAAAATTTTACTCACCAAAAATTCTGATTATTTGTACACAAAATCCATCCAGCTATTAAATGAACACAACAATATCTTTGCTCGTGCAGCTCGCTACAGATGCAGCTTGCTAGCTCTGGCTCGTACACTCTGACTGTCCAATCAAAGCGTGTGAATGCGCTGACGTTTCAGTACAACACACAGAAAACGTAACTAGAAGCTAGAAGGCTTCTGGTGTTGCCCATAGACATTAGGTGTGGCCAACTCAAAATCTGATTGGTTGAAGCAACAGCTTTGTGGACAGTGCCACAGGGCTTGCAGGATTGCCAGTGAAGGCTTCAAGGCAGATTTCTTTGACCATGGCAACAAATATGGCTGAAATGTGATTGGTTAAAGGCTTAAATATGAAAATACACTCTGGAAGCAGTGCAATGAGGGGGGTAGCAATGAAAGGAAGTGGACAGACCATTTGGAATTATGTAATACGTATTCATGGACAAAATATAATTAATTTTTTTATTTTTATTTTATATTTTAATTTTAATTTTAAATAATTTTAAGGCCTTCAGAGAAGGCTTTGCAGGCCTGGAGGGTACGCCACTGATATATATATAGTATATTGTTATTATTATTATTGAGCATGCATCAGGGTATTATTATTATCATCATTATTATTATCATTATTCAATTTTATTCTGCGTTACTCCAGGCGTACGTGAAACGTGAAGTACTGCTTTCTGCCCTTTTTTTTTGTACGTTCCAACCAATCAACGCCACTCTTGCTTATCAGGTTGCATGTGAACTTTGTCCTAACCAATCAACGCCACTCTTGTTTATCGAGGGAAGTAGCATGTCATCATATCCAACCAATCAACGCTTCGCGCGCTTCGTTCAAATGTAGCTACATCCTGTTCATCTGCTGCTGGGACAAGAAGCTGTTGTTGTGGACTCAGCGCTCGTAAAACTTGCTTTTTATTAGACGTCGACTGGTCTGACTCTGGACGACGACTGGACATTCAGTTGGAAGTTGAAGAAGGTAATCGGTTCTGTTTTCTTTATTTGCTAGCTGTTTTAGCCACTTGAATGAACAAAACCTGCTGTTGCTAAAAGCTAAGCTAACAACGAGCTAAAACGGGTGTTTATGCTGCTGAGGCAGATAATTTGAGGCAAGTAAAACACTGCAGGTTAGGTTATTCTAGCGTTTAAATAAGCCATATAATGTATGCTACGAGTTATTTTTTATTTTTTTGGCTTAGTTCCTGGATGGTTTTTCAAAGAGACAAGGCCCCGCATCCTCTCGATGTTGCGTCGCATTAACACACATGCCATAGCCAGCAGAACAATAACCGCAGCCAGGCTGAAATACTAATTTACTTTAAATACGTATTTCAGCAACATACTGTTTTTGTAGCTGCTTAAACAAGAGGCTGAAGGAAGACCTCTCATTCACACAGTCTTGAGAGGTCTTGAGAGTCAATTACTTTCTGACAGTTTCATTAAAGATTTACTGGTACAGTACATGAGATATTTTACTAACAGTTTGAAAGTGGCTGATAGGTAGTTATTTTAGATTTCTTGTAAACCTGTCTTAAAATGTAAGGGGTTCTGGACTTTGCAGGGGTCTGAAACCTGCGGCTCTGGAGCCACATGTGGCTCTTTGGTCCCTCAGCAGTGGCTCTTCCAAGCTTTGATCAAAAATAACTTTAAACTGAATTTTATTTGTTCTTATAACAACAAAAAGGGCTAGTTTTAGCAGTTTTTCCTGTCTTTTCCTTTGCAAATGTGTGAATACTAGAACTAATAGAAGGAGTAAAACATAAGTTAACTTTATTTATTCAAAGTAGGATATTTAATTTTTCCACAATTAAAATAATTTACCTAGACCTGCATAGTTCATTATTTTATTTTTTAATTGGGAAAGATCACATTATTTTTCCTTCTTTATGATAATCTGGTCTTTTTTAGTCTTAAAATGTAAAAATATCAACAAATCATTAGACATTTTCAGCTTTACAATGGCCAGAAAACTACCGGTCAGAAAATTGTCCTCTCACAAACTTAAAGTGGTCTGTGGTGATGTTTAATCATTATTTGGTTAACAAGATCCATGTGTTTTGCAGGTGCCTGTTGTGCCGGATGTAGAAGTCCCAAGGCGAAAGGTGAAGTCTCTACGGACTACCAGCTCAGCCTTGCTGGTTGGAGATCTACGGGAGAGAGTTATTGGCCAATTGAAGTTTGACTGGGAGGCAATCGGGGGCTCATAAAGATGTGGAGTCAAAGCCTTTGGCCAACACAAAGCTTGATACTTGGTGAGTGTATATAATGTAGGACAAAACTCTGCTCTCTCCTCACCATCCTACTACCTCCTGCAGCTCTTCTTCATCAATCACCTGTACATAGGGGTGTAACTAGGGATGTCCCGAGCCGATCACGTGATCCGGAAATCGGTCCCGATCACGTGATTTCAGACTCGACTCGACTCGGGCGTTACACACCGATCAGGGATCGGATATATATGTGTATATTTATTCTAAACACAAACGGGAATATTATATTAACTGTATGTTGAGTTACAGAGTCAAATTGTCTCGGAACAAAACATGCACAATAGTTTTGCAGCAGTGCCTGCCGTAAAGCAGTGCCTGCCGTAAAGCGGTGACTGTCGTAAAAAAGAAGCGGAACGCGGCATTAACTTGAAGTGGAGGCAGCGATGTCTGTCGTGTGGAGATATTTTAAAGTGGATGACAAATGGAAAGTTCGTATTTCATAAGGAGGTAAGGAAAAGGCTGCATTTAACACAACAAACCTGATTAGGCACATCAGAAACAAACACCTGACACAATGCACAGAGTTTAACCAGACAACCCAGCCCAGCTCACGCTGCAAGAGGCTTTATAATTTATATTTATCTCATAAAGAAAAACATACACTTCCTTCTGTGAAGCCACAGGAGGAGAGTTAAGGAGTGCTGTTCAGAAAAGCATGTTACTAGCCTTATTTTATAAAACTGACACTTTAAGTTTCTTATTTGTTTACATGCCTGCTCAGGTTCTGGTTCTGCTCAGGTTCTGGTTCTGCTCTGGTTCTGCTCAGGTTCTGGTTCTGCTCAGGTTCTGGTTCTGCTCAGGTTCTGGCCAGGTTCTGGTCAGGTTGTGGTCATGTTCTGGTATTTTAAGTTGAGCTGCTTATTTTAAATTAGACATTTATACTGTTGCACTAAACTTCAATGTGAAGAATTTTATTTTAAATCTTATTACTTGATTGTTCAATCTACCTCACAGAAGTACTCTGTTAAATGTTAAGGTAAATAAAATAAAAATTAAGGGACATCTGGATCTGTTTCTTTTTTTTCCCCTTAATTTTAAAAATGTATTTTAGAAGTATCGGATCGGGACTCTGTATCGGCCAATTCCTAAAATTAAAGGACTCGGACTCGGGGCCAGAAAAACCTGATCGGGACATCCCTAGGTGTAACGATACACAAAACTCACGAGACGAGACGAGAAAATCACAGATCTTGCGAGAACGAGACGAGATTTTAACATTAGTTCAAGAAAACTTCAAAGATCGGTTTTATGCCGCAAAAAGGCTTTTATTCTGTTTTAACATGTATTACAAACCCAACTGATGTCTTCATTTTACTGATTGAATCTCCTTAGACCTTAGAACGTTCAACTTTGTTTAAAAAAATAGATATTCACGCAGGACTTTCCAAAACTGACTCTGCAGCCGTCAGAGTCAGAGAGTCTTTATTGTCATTTGCACCGCATGTGGTACATGTGATGAAAACGAGATT
This sequence comes from Garcialebias charrua, assembly GCA_038048925.1. Taxonomy (NCBI): domain Eukaryota; kingdom Metazoa; phylum Chordata; class Actinopteri; order Cyprinodontiformes; family Rivulidae; genus Garcialebias; species Garcialebias charrua. The sequence goes on from JBBPBX010087775.1 coordinate 10,192, forward strand.
ATGTACACGGGGTCCCAGTTACATCCAACAACAAATGTAAGAGAAAAACAGTAATAACATCTAGAATTAACTAAGAAAAACATCAACTAGTAATACACTAAGCCTAGTATAGTGGAAATAAACAGCAGCACGAACATGAGTTTGTATGAGCAGATGGTCACAGATGAACACAGCAACAAGAAAACAGATCAGCATCAGCACAATGTGATATTTTGCAGTGTTTATTTTTTATTTTATTTTTATTTATTCATGAGTCTAACAGCCTCAGGGTAGAAGCTGTTCCTCAGTCTAGTGGTTCTACATTTGATGCTCCTCAACCTCCGTCCTGAGGGGAGTGGGGCAAAGAGTGAGTGTGCTGGGTGAGTGAGGTCTTTCATGATGCAGGTGGCTCTTTTCCTGCATCTGGAGGTGTAAATGTCTGTGATGGTGGGGAGACTGACTCCAACAACTTCTGTGCAGCCTTCACCACTCTCTGTAGAGCTTTCCTCTCTGCAACTGTGCAGCCTCCATGCCACACATTGATGCTGGAGCACAGGACGCTCTCCACTGCACACCTGTAGAACGAGGTGAGAACTGGGCTGCTCAGACCAGCACGTCTCAGCCGTCTGAGGAAGTAGAGTCTCTGATGACCTTTCTTGATCAGGCTGGTGGTGTTGTTGCTCCAGCTGAGGTTATCATTCAAGTGTACACCCAAGTATTTGTAGCTGGAGACCACTTCCACTGCAGACCCACCTATTTTCAGTGGGGCGTGGGTGTGTTTGTTCCTTCTGAAGTCCACAATCATCTCCTTTGTCTTCTTCACATTCATGTGAAGATTATTCTCTTTGCACCAGCTCTCCAGGTGTTCCACCTCCTGTCTGTAGCTGGACTCATCATTGTTTGTGATGCATCCCACCACCGCTGTATCATCTGCAAACTTAACAATATGACAGCCTGGAAGTGTGGCTGTACAATCATATGTGAGCAGAGTGAACAGAAGGGGGCTCAGCACACATCCTTGAGGAGAGCCAGTGCTGAGGGTTATGGTGGAGGAGGAGAAGTTGTGGATCTTCACGGACTGTGGTCTGTTGTTAAGAAGTCTAGTACCCAGTTACAAATAGAGGGGCTTAGTCCAAGTGTAGATAGTTTGTCTATCAGAGTTTGGGGGATCATGGTGTTGAAGGCAGATGTGAAGTCCACAAAGAGCAGACGCACGTATGAGTCCTTCTGATCCAGGTGGGTGAGAGCAGTGTGGGCCACGGAAGAAATGGCGTCCTCTGTTTATCGGTTCTCACGGTATGCGTATTGATGAGGGTCCTCGTTGATGTTGACAGTTTTCTTGATGTGGGACATGACCAGTTTCTCAAAACATTTAGCGACTATCGGGGTGAGGGCCACTGGTCTATAGTCATTCAGACCAGTCACTGTGGAGCTCTTTGGGACTGGGATGATGGTGGCGGTCTTCAGGCAGGTGGGAACTGACTCCAGTGCAAGTGAGGTGGTGAAGATGTCAGCCAGCACCTCACAGAGCTGGTCCGCACATTCCTTCAGAACTTTCCCTGGGATGTTGTCTGGTCCGGTTGCTTTATGAGGATTAATCTTCCTGAGACTGCCTCTCACTTCTGCTGCGGTCACTCTGAGATGCTCTTCATCTGGTGATGAGGTGAGTCTGGTGCTAGCTGGTCTGTTTGGATCATCAAAACGTGCATAAAACTTATGCACGTAAACTTAAACTAACTCACTCACCAGTGTTGCCAGATTGGGCGGTTCACCGCGATTTTCCTTCTTACTTTTGCGGGTAGAGATTGCTTTGGGTGGGTGGGACTCTATCTGGCAACACCGGTCACACCGGTGTTTACACGCGTGTCTTTACATTCGGGGCAGCGTCGGGACCCTCCATCAATGTAGAGGCGTCTGCGGCACCCTCCATCAGTAGTTGGGGCGTCTTCTATAGCAACTTCATCCGGCGAAGCCATGCTGTCCGTGACGCTGACTTGCTAGGGGCTCTGCTAGCATTAGCATCTCTCGAGACAACGTTACCTCTCAACGAGAGATATCGCGGGAGTTTAATATCGCGAGATCTCGTACAACGAGATCTCGTTACACCCCTACCTGTACATCACCACCTTGTGCCTAACAGTGAGTTGAACTTGTTTTCTGTCTGTTTTCTGTTTTTATTGCAGGTCATGACCCTGCTTTAACTTCACATGTTCATGTTTGTGTCTCTTTCAACAGACAAAACCTGTTGGTACCTGACGTCATGGGCAGACCTGTGTCCTCTGCTCTCTCCTCACCATCCTCCTGCAGCTCCTCTCCATCATCACCTGTGCGTCACCACCTTGTGCCTAACAGTGAGTTGAACTTGTTTTCTGTCGGTGTTTTCTGTTTTTATTGCAGGTCATGACCCTGCTTTAACTTCACATGTTCATGTTTGTGTCTCTTTCAACAGACAAAACCTGTTGGCACCTGACGTCATGGGCAGACCTGTGTCCTCTGCTCTCTCCTCACCATCCTCCTGCAGCTCCTCTCCATCATCACCTGTGCGTCACCACCTTGTGCCTAACAGTGAGTTGAACTTGTTTTCTGTCGGTGTTTTCTGTTTTTATTGCAGGTCATGACCCTGCTTTAACTTCACATGTTCATGTTTGTGTCTCTTTCAACAGACAAAACCTGTTGGCACCTGACGTCATGGGCAGACCTGTGTCCTCTGCTCTCTCCTCACCATCCTCCTGCAGCTCCTCTCCATCACTTGTGCGTCACCACCTTGTGCCTAACAGTGAGTTGAACTTGTTTTCTGTCTGTGTTTTCTGTTTTTATTGCAGGTCATGACCCTGCTTTAACTTCACATGTTCATGTTTGTGTCTCTTTCAACAGACAAAACCTGTTGGCACCTGATGTCATGGGCAGACCTGTGTCCTCTGCTCTCTCCTCACCATCCTCCTGCAGCTCCTCTCCATCATCACTTGTGCGTCACCACCTTGTGCCTAACAGTGAGTTGAACTTGTTTTCTGTCTGTGTTTTCTGTTTTTATTGCAGGTCATGACCCTGCTTTAACTTCACATGTTCATGTTTGTGTCTCTTTCAACAGACAAAACCTGTTGGCACCTGACGTCATGGGCAGACCTGTGTCCTCTGCTCTCTCCTCACCATCCTCCTGCAGCTCCTCTCCATCATCACCTGTGCGTCACCACCTTGTGCCTAACAGTGAGTTGAACTTGTTTTCTGTCTGTGTTTTCTGTTTTTATTGCAGGTCATGACCCTGCTTTAACTTCACATGTTCATGTTTGTGTCTCTTTCAACAGACAAAACCTGTTGGCACCTGATGTCATGGGCAGACCTGTGTCCTCTGCTCTCTCCTCACCATCCTCCTGCAGCTCCTCTCCATCATCACTTGTGCGTCACCACCTTGTGCCTAACAGTGAGTTGAACTTGTTTTCTGTCTGTGTTTTCTGTTTTTACTGCAGGTCATGACCCTGCTTTAACTTCACATGTTCATGTTTGTGTCTCTTTCAACAGACAAAACCTGTTGGCACCTGACGTCATGGGCAGACCTGTGTCCTCTGCTCTCTCCTCACCATCCTCCTGCAGGTCCTCTCCATCATCACCTGTGCTTCAACACCTTGTGCCTAACCCTGTCATGTATCCACATCAATGACTGCTGCCAAAACAGGAAAACACACCTGACCTGATGGACAGACCTGCTCTCATCAAGACCACACACCTGACCTGAACTCACATCTGGACTCCCATGTACCCATCATTCAGTGTTTCCCCTACCATTATACAAGCGGGGTGCGCCACCCCGTCAACAGAACTGAGCACCCCGCCTACCAGACCAAACTTGACCCACCCACCCAGCACTGGCATTGCACTAAGCTAGCAGCACAAAATACAGGCTCTCTAGCTAAAAAGCTAAAGGGAGCGCTCACGTTGCCTCTCCCCTCGTGCTGAATGCCCCCTGCCCCTACAAGCTGCACTCAGACGTGTCCGTCCCCCGTCAACAAAAATCATGGATGAGATGAGCACTCCGCCATGGCAAGTTAACTAGGGGAAACACTGCATCATTCATGGTTGAATCATTGCTCAATGGCTAAGCTGTTCCATCTGATCCATGAGAACCACCTAATAAGCCTGTCTACCTCAACTTCAATCAAAGTAAGGGAATTTTTGATGCTTTTTTTGTGCTGCTTCTAGCTTTTTAAAGTTCCTGGACTGTACACTAAGGCACTGGTTTTTCATACATGATGGTTGCAACATGTTTCTGATGGATGCCAATTGCTCCTGATGATGTGATTTGATAATGATAGTTGAAAACTGTTTATGATGGATACCAATTGCTCCTGATGGTTGAGAAATGTTTATGATGGATCTGCTTTGCTAATGATGGTTGAGAACTGTTTCTGAAACAACACTGAAGTTGTTTATGTGTGAACACATGTTGGATCACCAGATTTCTCGCTCC
>JBBPBX010087779.1:0-14632 GCA_038048925.1 Garcialebias charrua
TGAGAGGGTGCTATTTATAAGACTGAGCTGAATACAGCAACTCAGACTGAGGAAGTCTTTCGGATGAAAGACGAAACGTTTCTACATTTTTTTTTTTTTTTGCTTTATTTTTTGAATGTCCAGAGGACCAGACTTAGCTTTTTTAGATTTTTCTACCTGGATTATTGAGCATGCATCAGAGAATTTTAAACAATAATTATCCATGAACCAATTATGTAACTTATTACAATTCACAAATATATGGTACTTATAATTTTCACCGTTTATATATATTTTTTCAAAAGTTCACTCAATCAATTTCTTAAATATAAACACAGACTTAGCCTTTTTGACATTATTATCCAAACCATTCCACATACCTACCGTATGCACTGTATTAATGTAGACCTACTCCTAAAACTTGTTCTATAATGTGGTTTAACAAAAATGTCAGTTCCCTTATAGTTATAACTGCTTTCCCTCTTTATAAAATGTTTTTTAATATTCGGAGGTAGTGTTTGATTCTCCGGACTTACGAACGCGCTCCGAACGCTAGTACGTGCTGTGTTTATAGATGAATGTGTGGTGTAATGGGTTAGCTAACCGTTTGTAAATAAAGTTCTGTGCATGTTTATGGACCAGTATGTATGCTTGTTCAGTATTTGTCATGTTCAGAGAAAAGTTTCAGGAGTGATTTGTGACAAAAAGGTGTCAGCAAAGGTCAAAGGAAAAGTTTACAAGACAGTGGTGAGACCAGCTATGTTGTATGGTCTGGAGACAGTGTCATTGACAAAAAGACAGGAGAAAGAACTGGAAGTAGCAGAAATGAAGATGCTGAGGTTCTCCTTAGGAGTGACAAGGATGGATAAGATCAGGAATGAGATCATCAGAGGTACAGCACATGTTGAACAACTGGGAGATAAAGATAGAGAGGACACACTGAGATGGTTTGGACATGTCCAGAGGAGGGACAGTGGGTATATTGGTAGAAGGATGTTAGAAATGCAGATGCCAGGAAAAAGACACAGAGGAAGGCCAAAGAGGAGATATATGGATGCAGTTAGAGAGGACATGAAGGTAGTTGGAGTGAGGACAGAGGATGCAGAGGACAGAGTGAGGTGGAGGAGGATGACTCGCTGTGGCGACCCCTGAAAAGGGAAAAGCCGAAAGAAGCCGAAGATGTACGCTTGTTCAGTCTCATGTCGATAAACGGGTGTGCGGCGCAGCGTACAAACGCCACGTGATCTGAGTTCCGACTTACATCAAAAAATCCGGACTCACGAACGCCACGTGTTCTGAGTTCCGACTTACGTCAAAAAATCCGGACTTACGAACGCCACGTGTACCGATTTCCGACTTACGTCAAAATCGGAATACGAACAGTGCGTAGAAACGTAACTCGTACGTAACTCGAGGACTCCCTGTATTATATTCCACCAGATCATAGAACTTCAATAGTTTCATTTTAGAAAACAATATACTGTATTAGATGGGTGACAGTAATGCACTCTTGTTATGATTATTATAGCTCTTTTCTGTAAGATAATAATAGGCTTTGTTATAGTTCTGCACGCTGTTCCCCAAACATCAACACAGTAATTCAAATGTGGTACAATTATTGCATTACACAGCAAATACAAGGCTTTATCGTTCAATAAGTCTTTCACTCTGTATAATACAGCCGTGGATTTAGATATTTTTGTTTTAACAGAATTTATGTGCTGCTTCCAAGACAGTTCATCATCAATAATTATTCCCAAAAACTTTGTTTAATTCACTACATATTTCAACACCATTAATTATGAAAGGAACAGCAGAAGATATATTTTCATTACTAAAAATCATATAGTTTGTTTTATCTGTGTTCAATGATAGCTTATTTAAATCAAACCAAGTTTGTATCTTGACAAACTCCTTATCTACAGTATTCCTACGCCCCATGATGCTTTGCGCGAAATGTGCACACGAGTTCCGGTTAACCGGAAACACTGTTTGTTTACATGCGAGTAATACAGTTGAAGACAGTCCAAACTTTGTTGTTTTAGTTCATTAAAAATGTGGGAACACCACTTGTTTTGTTAAAAGAGGAGGGACAAATAAAAAGAAATTACCTGATCGCGCAGACATAATTTAAAAATAAATAAATAGCGAACGCGTTTGCTCCGGTCTCGGCTAAGGTTTATTAGCAGCTATCTCGGCTAAAAGTACGGTCGCGTCTGAGATCTATCGTTTTAAGACAGTAAATCTTCCAAAACTCTCATTAATAAACCCTCCCCGAATAAAAAGATGTTACCTGATCGCGCAGACATAATTTAAAAATAAATAAATAGCGAACGCGTTTGCTCCTGTCTCTCGGCTAAGGTTTGTTAGCAGCTATCTCGGCTAAAAGTCACGGTGTTCTGTAACACCGGTCGCGCCTGACATATATCATTTTAAGACAGTAAATCATCCAAAACTCTCATTAATAAACCCTCCCTGAATAAAAAGAAATTACAGATGTTACCTGATCGCGCAGACACAGCCATAGAGAAGGATGCAGGAACACTCTTTCTTTGTTTTGGGTCCGTGTTGAAAACACTGTTGTTTTAGCCAAAGATTTAGCTTGGTCCGGTTGTTGGTGCAGCCGCGAACAGCACAGCAGGTACCTGAACCCCGGTAGGACATTTCAGTAAACGTTCCGTTTAAACAAAAGCTGTGTTTGCTCCGATAAAATGAATGAAAATAACTTTCAAAAACACCCGCGATCCATACTCCGCCTATGGAATACAGGCACTTCCGGTGTCGGACAGGAAGTTCAATGCACATTCGCTTCTACAGTGACACCCTCAAGAATACTGTGGATTAATTAACTAACAATTTTTCCAAGTCATAACTCGAATAAAAAAAAGTGGTGTCATCAGCAAAAAGGACACAATTGAGAATACCAGACACATCCATCAGATCATTGATACATAAAATAAACAACTTCAGTCCCAATACAGAGCCCTGTGGCACTCCACATGAAACACTACAGAGTCCAGATCTTAAATAATCTATTTGTACAAATTGTTTTCTGTCATGCAAATAGCTACGTATCCACTGCAAAGCAGGTCCTCTGATACCATATTTATCCAATTTTCCAAGTAGAATAGTATGGTCAATTGTATCAAACGCCTTTTTTAGATCAACAAACACACTAACACAATATGGTTTTTGATCCACTGCTGCAGTTACATATTCCGTCAACTCCATAAGAACTATGGAAGTTGATTTATTTGATCTGAACCCATATTGACTGTTACTTAAAATGTTATGTTTATCTAGAAAAAGGTCAAATCTAAATACAAATAAGTTTTCTAAAATGTTTGAGAATTGTGGCAGCAATGAAATAGGTCTGTAGTTGTTATATAGACACCTGTCACCATTCTTAAAAAGAGGAACCACCTTAGCTATTTTCATTCTGTTCGAAAATATTCCAGATGAAAATGACAAATTACAAATATATGTGAATGGCTCGATAACATAACTTATGATTTCTTTCATAACCATCATGTCCATGTCTTCACAGTCTTTTGATCTTATATCAGCAATTTTTTTGACTACCATCAGTATTTCTTCCTTGTCGGTTCCCTTTAGAAACATGCTATTTACACTACTATTAATAGAATGACCCGTACTTGTGTCCAATTTTGGTATTTTAGCAGCAAGGTTAGATCCGACTTTCACAAAATAATTGTTAAATCCATTTGCGATTTCACTTTCATAGTGGATTTCCACATTGTTTTCAACAAAACATTTCTTACATCCTGGAGACACTCCGTTGTCTTCCTACACTTACATTACCAAAACCTCTCTTTACTTGAGACATTTTATATATCCTTGCATACTATGAAAGTATTATGACTTTAGAAAGTGGCAGCTCAGCTAAAATGTATTTACAGGGCGTCTGGTCCAATGTGACTTGGTGGACAAGCCCCACTAGTGGTCTGTATACTTTTTTTTGTTGTTTTTAACACATCTCATTTTCAGTTGTTTTGGTGTTTTTGGTGCAGCATGTTTTTCTTTTTTGATTGTGTGTTTCTTCATTTATTTTCTGTGATTGAAGACCTTTTTTCTGTTGCATTTGTTTTATTGGTTAGGAGTTAGGATTATTCATGTGTTTGCAGCACGTTTTAACCGTTTGCTGTGCATTTAGCTGTGTGTAGCTTGTTTGCACCTGTCGTCCACCGTTGAGACGGGACTCCTCAGTGACTAACCATGAAAGATGTACCTCTTCTGGTGTAAGTTGAACTAGATTTTTACAGAAGCTCTCATATTAAAAATCAAAGCACCACCTAGTGGTCAAATATAAAAATCTAACGTTTGGTAATAAAGGTACAAAGAAAAAACATTACTGAAAGGAATGCGTTATTTTATATGAGATTAAAAATAGACAAAACAAAGGTTATTATTCAGTTAAACTGCTTTTCTATGATATGGATCCCCATGTGTTTGTTTAAAGATGACTTACGTCCAAACCTTTGTCCACAAAGATCACAAGCAAATGCTTTCTGTCCTGTGTGAACTATCATGTGTTGTTTAAATCTGACTTCTGTCCAAACCTTTGTCCACAAAGATCACAAGCAAATGCTTTCTGTCCTGTGTGAACTATCATGTGTTTGTTTAAATCTGACTTCTTCCAAACCTTTGTCCACAAAGATCACAAGCAAATGCTTTCTGTCCTGTGTGAACTATCATGTGTCTGTTTAAATGTGACTTCCGTCCAAACCTTTGTCCACAAAGATCACAAGCAAATGCTTTCTGTCCTGTGTGAACTATCATGTGTCTGTTTAAATGTGACTTCCGTCCAAACCTTTGTCCACAAAGATCACAAGCAAATGCTTTCTGTCCTGTGTGAACTATCATGTGTGTGTTTAAATGTGACTTCCGTCCAAACCTTTGTCCACAAAGATCACAAGCAAATGCTTTCTGTCCTGTGTGAACTATCATGTGTCTGTTTAAATGTGACTTCCGTCCAAACCTTTGTCCACAAAGATCACAAGCAAATGCTTTCTGTCCTGTGTGAACTATCATGTGTGTGTTTAAATGTTGACTTCTGTCCAAACCTTTGTCCACAAAGATCACAAGCAAATGCTTTCTGTCCTGTGTGAACTATCATGTGTCTGTTTAGATTACCCTTTCTGTTAAATCTTTTTCCACAGTCTTTACAACTAAATGAGGTCTGTCTTGACTGTCTTTTCTCGACTGAGCCTCCAGTTTTCTTCACTTCAACACATTCCTTGACAACCAAACAACTTGAAGACATCACTGACTGACTTGTCTTGTGAAATTGTTTCCCATGCTCAGTGAAGCTGCAAGATTTGTTGACAGTGTTTACGCCTGACTCAGGAGCTCTGCTCTTCTTCCAGTCTTTGTCACCGTCTTCAGGTTCTGACCCAGAGTCTGATAAGTCTTTTAGCTGAGAGTCAGAGTCATTCACATCATCACCTTCATCATCCTCACTGACTTCAGTCTCTGAAGAGCTGCAATCATCTCCATAAGTATTTAGATCTGGGTTCCTGGTAGTCTCTGCTCCTCCACAGTCCTCTCCACCAGTTGATGCTTTCATCTGGTCAGCTGAACTGCTGGTTGGAAGATCTTCCTCTTTTACTTGGTGCTGATGAAGCTGTAAAAATAGATGTTTCTCTTCATCTTCCTCACTCTTCAAAGGAACAGCAGTGAATGCAAACCCGGGGTCATCAGTCTCTGTTTTCACACAAAACTGCTCTCCCTCTTGACTGGTCCACAGTTCCTCATCTTCCTCCTTTATGTTGAGGGTCTCTGGATCCTGTTGATCCACCCCAAGCATCTGTACTTCAGGAGCTTCTTTAATCAGAACCATCTGCTGAACATCTGCAGGGACCACAGAAAACGTGAACATCAGGCACAATTATAACTTTAAATTCACACATACAGCGATGCTTGAAAGTTTGTGAAGCCTTTAAAACTTTATAAATTTCTGCATAAAAATGACCTAAAACATCATCAGATTTTCACACAAGTCCTAAAAGTAGATAAAGAGAACCCAGTTAAACAAATGAGACAAAATATTATACTTGGTCATTTATCGAGGAAAATTATCCAATATTACATGATTTTTCCTGAGATTTGTCAAGCTGTTTTATCAGTAATGCACAAAAATAAATTAAACATTGATGAGAGCATGTAGTGTTCACATGAACTAAGTTTGAATTTATATCCATCCATAGCCATTGTGAGACAAACTGCCTCAATTGTACTCGTCAATGTCTGAAAGTAAACTAACAACTTGTAATTGTTACCAATAAAAACAACTGATTTTGCTTATTTATAACAAATTATAGTGTAAACTTTTGGTGGTGAATGATGCATATTTAGAGGTTTGTTTTATAATACAGTAATATATATTTACAACGGTCACAAAAAAAAAAAAGAAGAAAACTTTACAGAATTGAGCAATGCTTTAAAAGGCCTGTCTCAAATACAGTACTGTATATGTAAACTGTGAAATTATTTTTGGAGGAGACCATTATATGGTAATGGACAAATGGCTTGATAGATGTCAATCAAATATGCAAAATCATCATTACAACTCCATTTTGTTTGAATTTTGTAATGAGTTCAAGTTGAATGATACACGGCACACTTTACGTCAAGAGGCACACATTTTTAACTGGTTTAAAACCAGATGGAACAATTAAATCTAGACTAAACTTTTGGCTTGTATTAGATATTACACATGGCCTAGAAGTTAAAGTGCATGTTTCATGTTAGTTTTTTGGGCAGAAAAATAATATTTAGAGGTAATACAGTAATTTTGATAATCATCCCTGCTTTCCAAATTAATAGAAAGAGCCTTACAGCCACAAATCGGGAGGAAAACGCTGAGCCTAAAAAAAATGTGCGGTTTTGGAGCCACGAGGAGGCGAAGTAGTCGGAAGTTGTTGTATTGAATTGTATTGAAGCGAAAGAGGTCCAATAATGTAAAAAAGCCAAGTCTGGTCCTCTGGACATTCAAAAAATAAAACAAAACAAAGCAGCAAAAAAAAATGTAGAAACGTTTCGTCTTTCGTCCGAAAGACTTCCTCAGTCTGAGAAGCTGTATTCAGCTCAGTCTTATAAATAGCACCCTCTCACAGTGGATCAACCAGTTGGCTGATGACAGCCTGAAAGACGCACTTTAACTCTACTAAAGCCTCGGATATAGTTGACGCGTCACATAGGGCGCGAGGGTGCGCGCGCGAAAAGTGACGCAATCGCATAGTCCCCGCCCCCGCGCTTTGGCCCCGCGCGTAGGTTTCGCGCCTGGTCGTGCACCTCCCAGATTTTGAAGCTCCGCAAAGCCTGCGCGTTCAGTCATTGCGACTACACCCGGCTTTCAAGATGGACGTCTTCGAAGGAAATTTGGCTGAAAAGGTCCGAATGTACCAGCATCTGTATGATCCGTCCATGCGTGATCATAAAGACAATCAGATGAAATGCATGTGTTGCACACTTCAATAATGAGTCAGTGTGTTTGTTGCGGGTTGTTCTTTTATTGCTGAAAACTGTTAAACAGACATGAGGGCAACATGAGCATTTCCTCCTTCCTCAGCCAAACATAGTACTTAATTACTGTCAGCTTGCTGAGTCAGGAGTGCACACTATATTTGATATGCCCTCTTGTGGCAAACTGTTGCCACTACATGCTTACTGAACATCCTCAGTTAAAGTGAGAGAATTAAACCTTGATGAGCAATTGCACTATTAAAACAGAACATCTTCCATTCTGTCACACTCTCCCCTCCAAATACAATGTCATCCTGACATTCAGGTACCAGCAATTTATATCACATAAATCAGTTCACATGTTCTTGAGATGTTTTACAAATAAACAGCACACTTCTAAGCAGGAGTCAGAGTTCACATGTTGAAAGAGATGCCATACTATATTCAGTCCCAAAATATGACATGTATCTCCTGTTACTGTCACATTTCTGTAATCGACGTCATTGTGCACGATGACAATCCATCACTTGATTCGCCTGTAGCGTAAATATCTGCAATCTCTTCTGAAAGTAAGGTACTTTGACAAAGAAGCAAGCTCTACCTACAAAACTTGTTGAAACTGACATCATTGGTACCACTATTATCTGGAATTTTGACTGCAATACAACATTTAAACATGTGCCAATCCTCTAAACCTTTTACCACTTTTAGCAGAATAGCAATGTAGTTTTATTCACCTAACGTGTTAACTTTGCACACCATTGTAACTCATTCACATGACATGACAGGCTGTCCTAATTTATGATAAGTAAATCTCAACACAGGTTTTCTTGTTCGAGAAGGATACATTCTCATTCCATGAGGTGATGTGTCAGTCTCTTCTTGGTCACTTGGTGTTGATTGGTGAGGCGTATCTCCACTGTCCATACTCTCCACTTCTTCACCCAGAGTAGGTTGTTGCACTCTTCCACCACCACCACCATCATCATCCACCCTGTCACTTTGCATGTCCCCAGTATTTGGATAGAAATCTGGTGCCTCAGCTCTCAGCTGTCTCTCGGTGTGATGACTTGACTCCATGTTGTGATGCTGTGGATGTGGACTGATGATTGCTTCCCAGTCCTCATCATCATTATCAGAGCTGTCTTCATGCCTCCCCTTAGCAAAAAGTAGTATATTTAAGTATACTTCAAGTATACCTTTTAGGTACTTATGTGACTTGAAGTATACTTTTTAAGTACTTATCTGAAATATACTAAAAATACGTTTATTTAAGTATACTAAGAGTATACTTATTTTATACTTTAAAATAAGGCTGTGATTTAATCTGACTTGAAGTATACTTTTTATGTACTTGTCTGAGATATACTAAAAATAAGTTTATTTAAGTGTACTAAGAGTATACTCATTTTATACTTTAAAATAAGGCTGTGTACTTGAAGTTTAGTTTTTATGAACTACATTAGATACTATTAAGAATGCATTTTAATACATTTCCTCAATCCTTTTTTATTTATTTTTTACAAATTTAATTACCTTATTATTTATTAAAGAATATCATTATATTGTTATTATTATTATTATTATTATTGAGCATGCATCAGGGTATTATTATTATCATCATCATCATCATCATCATCATCATCATCATCATCATCATCATCATCATCATCATTATTATTATTAGTATCATTATTGAATTTTTAGTTTATTTTTATTATTATTATTATTTTTTCTGTCTATTATCCAAATCCACACTCCAGTCCAGTTGGTGGCGGTAATGCGCTTAAAATAAGTTCGCCAACCGCCCATAATCTCAATAGAAGAAGAAGAAGAAGAACGCGACTCTTGCTTTGCGCGCTTCGTTCAAATGTAGCTACTTCCTGTTCAGCTGTCGGACAAGAAGCTCTTGTTGTCTCTGACTCATCGCTCGTAAAACTTGCTTTTTATTAGACGTCGACTGGTCTGGACGACGACTGGACATTCAGTTGGAAATTGAAGGTAATCGGTTCTGTTTTGTTTATTTGCTAGATGTTTTTTGTTCAATTGAATTAACAAAACCTGCTGTGGCTATAAGCTAAGCTAACGGTAAGCTAACGAGCTAAAACTGGTGTGTTATGTTGCTGAGGTAGATGAATTGAGGCAAGTAAAACACTGCACGTTAGAATATGTTATTCTAGCGTTTAAATAACCCATATATGCTACGAGTTTTTTTTTTTTTTGAGCTTGCTTCAAGTTTCTGGATGTTTTTTTAAAGAGACAAGGCCCCGCATCCACGCAAGCATGTTTGCGTCACATCTCTGTGAACACACATGCGCTTACTAGCCAGCAGTGGTGGGATGTAACTAAGTACAAATACTTTGTTACTGTACTTAAGTATATTTTTCATGTATCTGTACTTTACTTAAGTAGAATTAAATGTGGGTACTTTTACTTTTACTGCACTACATTTTACATGAAGTATCTGTACTTTCTACTACACTACATTTCTATAATGTGTTGAGTTACAAGTTACATTCACGTTGCAACTTTTTGATTTGTCGTTAGTTTGAAAGTAACTGATGTTGAGAGGGGAGTTGGGCCACTGAATTACTGCAAAGTGGACAGGTAACATTAGACCTGCCTTCAAGAAGAGCTGGACCGATGATGTATATTCTTGTGTATAAGTCATTTAGCTGGGAGCACCCACAGCACCACTAACACACACAAAATGGATTCCACCACAAAGATTCATCCAGAAGATACAAAACACCCATGGCTTTATTGAAATATTATTGGAAGACTATTGAAATATTATTGAAAGACTATTGAAAGACTGTTCAGTACAGCAGGACAGATTCTCTCTCCCTAAAGAGCTAGACATGGACTCAAAAACTTTGAAAACCAACTTCTTCTGAACTTGAACAAGAAATTCTTGCTGCAATATTAAAATGTGTCAGTTCATGGGATGTTAGGAGACAAGAGATTTCTCCAAATGTCTCGACACTCAGGTCCAAGTTTTGAAAATTTTGTCAGGAAGTTAAAGTATTGTTCATTGTTGATCCATTACAAGATTGACTAGACAATATTTTAACTAGAGTTGATGACAAACGAGTTGAAGTGATCTATTCCTTTGTTAGTTGTGTCTAATGCTCCTTTTTTTAAACAGACAACTTTTACTTAAATGTGTTTACTGCAGTTAAAATGACACATTGGTTTTATTTTGTGTTAAATAAAAACTTTCAAAGGTAAATCATTCCTCTTTCTTATTTTGCTTAATGGTATTTAACTCATCACTGAAATTCTGACACACAGAATCAAAAGTCCAAGTGTAAACTGTGTCACAGAGTAAACACAATAAAAACATGCATTATCTGTAGCATTGTTCATTAAAATGGCTCAACACTATTAATGTATTACAGAAAATATGCATACAGTACGCACACTTAATGGTATTGTAGACCATTGCATTAGTTAATACTGTACATTCACAGAGTATATGCAGGGTCTTGAAAGTTATTAAAAGTTGATAAATCAATTTTGGGAAAATTAAGGGTCTTGAAAAGTATTAAAAAGTCTTGAAAGGGATTTTATGAGGTATTTTTTTTTGCTGTTCTAGCTTTAAATAATTTGACAGCAAAAAGTATGTATGAGTAATATTTGTTTTCCTCACCGCGGAGGATTCTGAAACTGCTTCGCACGAATTTAGAGTGTCAGGTTACAACAGCCTTTACGGCTAGGCCTATCTTGTGCACATGTGTGGCGGCTTTATCTCCAAGTTGAGTCTGTGTGTTCGAGTAATTTGCCGTGAGACCGTGAGAACAATGGGTAAATGCAAGTTTTCGGACTCCTGGTTGGAAATGCCTGATTTTCAAGAATGGCTGAGGCCTGTCGCCGAGAATAACCGTGTTTATTTCTTATTCGCCATTGTTCAACCAAGTTACTTTAAAATAGCTACGAGTCTTGTTGTAACCTAAGCTATATTTTCTTAAACCTAGTCGTGGTTCAGTTTCTTCTTTTGAACTTTTTTCTTTCCACTGTATCTCAGTTCTGTTGTAGGTTTGAGATTCACAGATTTAATTGAAAACAACAGCAGTTTTGTAAATCAAAGATTTGTTGCTTAATAAAACAAAGTGACGATAAGGTCTTGAATTTATTTTGGAAGGTCTTTAAAAAGTCTTGAAAAGGTATTGAAATTAACTTCATTATTCCTGCATATACCCTGATTCAGCAAGTACTTTTACTTTAATAATTTAAGTATTTTTAAAAGCAAGTACTTATTTACTTTTACTTAAGTAAAAATATTAATATGGTACTTCTACTTTTACTAGAGTACATTTTTGTCTGTTTATTTGTACTTTTACTTAAGTACAGTGTTTGAGTACTTTCTCCACCACTGCTAGCCAGCAGAACAATAACCGCAGCCAGGCTGAAATACTAATTTACTTGAAATACGTATTTCTGCAACATTACTGTTTTTGTGACTGCTACAGGCAGAAAACGGGCTGAAGGAAAACTGATATTAGATTCCTTGAGAGGTAATTTCTAGCAAGTAGTTTGAGTGAAGCAAGTGATGAGACACTTATTTTTAAAATCAAATGTGGAAATGGAGAACGCCTTGTTTGAATGTTATATTTATTCATTAGATCAGACTCCTACTTCCTGTTCCTCCTTATTTATATCTCAGCTCTTCATTGCACAAATGACTAATGTAAATTTTGAATGGTATCAAAAAACTATAGTGACTCACAATTTTTGTTCTTTTGCCCTTGTTTGTTTTTTTCTTTTACAGAGCTTCCAGCAGTTGTGAAACAGTTGAAAGATGTGGCGATCGGATCTCAGCGTTGCTTCCATCCACTCAACACCAGCTGTACACTTGTTGCTCCACCCATCTCTGTTCAAGTGTTGTCTGACCCTGATGACATGGTAATTAACTGAATGCATGGATACTGTACGTTATTGATCCATTTGGGGAAACATTACAATACAATTTATTTCTACATCTTTTGATTGCACACAAAAATGATAGATAAGAAGTGATATGATACCCCTTGATGGTATGCGAAAGGATCAGCTTGATGCCATAAATTGGAAGAGTTGAAATTGTAGAATGAATTATTATGCTGTTTCTTTTTTTTTAAATGTTTTTTGTGGTGATATATTTTTATCTCTCTCCAGGTCAAAAGAAGAGGAAGGTTGCAAACACTCGGTTAAACAGGGAGTCGAGTTGCTCACACAGCGTGTTCATCATCAAGCTGGCTCAGGCTCCTCTTGATGGTGACAACATTCTCCAGGTCAGCTGGAACCACAGTCGTAATACCAACTGAGATGAATTACAGTTTTCACAATTCAGTTTTGTCACTTTTTGATTCGTCAGGATAAGAACCATGTTACAGTTAGTCAGCTGTGCCTGGTGGACTTGGCAGGGAGTGAGCGCATTGGCAGGACCGGGGGAAAGGGCACACGGATACGTGAAGCAGGTTTGTTATCCAACAGCAGGATCTGATTTTACTCTCAACCTGTTTCACTTAACCTAATATCATTTTACTTTACAGGTAACATTAATCAGTCGTTGCTGAATCTGCGGACCTGCATCGAAATACTCAGAGAAAACCAGACGTGTGGCACAAACAAGGTTTGTTTTCAGCCTAAAGATGAACACCACTTACGTTCAGATAAACTGTGTAGTTCATGTTAGATTTCTGTTTATAGATGGTCCCCTACAGAGATTCAAAAGTAACCCATCTGTTTAAAAACTACTTTGATGGGGAAGGAAAGGACAGGATGGTCGTTTGTGTCAATCCAAAGGCAGATGACTATGAGGAGACAATGGTAAGTTGCTCCAACATGATCACTGAGTCCTTATTATACAGACAAAATGTATTTGTTTCGTCAAATAAGCAAGACGTGCTCTGTTTGTGCAGCTGGTGATGCGGTTTGCAGAGATGACCCAGGAGGTGGAAGTTGCTCGTCCCATGGACAAACCCATTTGTGGCTTTACTCCAGGCCGTCGCTATAGAAACCAGGCCGTCGCTATAGAAACCAGGCCTTCACAGAGGAGCTATCATGCAAGTTAGAGGAGCGTGGTGGCCCATTTAGACAAAGGTAAAAAAAAAAGTCAACCATAAAAACTATCAAAGTACAGAAATATCATCCAATAAATGTTTTAAGAAAGGCAATGTAAGGAAAGAAAATCTTATTAAAGGATTTACAAAGGAATTGAATAAATATAAAAACCTTTTGGGGGGTATTAAATTGCAGATTTTCGCTCTGTTTCTTTAGATGGGACCTCCTCTGTTATAAGAAACCTGGTGCTCAGCCTACCCCCTCTACCCTCCTCTGAGCTGACTGACCCAAATGATGACGTCACCCTGCCTCGTCTCATTGAAGCTCTGCGGAACAGACAGAAGATCAAGCAGCTGATGACTGAAGACGACAACAAAGCAGGTACCTGCTCACGTTTTAGCTCAGCTCTCCATCCCCAAGTTACTGAATTTTCCTATTGTGGCTCATCTTTTCATCTCCCACATACATTCCTAATGTTTTTATCGTTTTATGAACAAATTACTGTAATGTTCCATGCTCCGTTCATGGTTTATAATGTAGATTCTGATACAATCACCTAAAAATGCCATTCACTGATACCATATGGATTGGATTGGATTTGGTTATGCGCTCTATAATAAAAAAAGTTTACAATCAAAGCTAAATGCAGGTTACCGGTATTATTCGTAGTTGTTAAATTAATTGATGAACTTTTATTTTAAGTATATTTTAACATGTGTATATTTTAAAGCTATACTATGTAACTTTGTAGTGCAGTCTGTAACTTTTCTAACAATATATTTTTTAACATATTTTATCACTCTGTCACTATCTACTGACAGACTGATGTTAGACAAAGTAATCTCTGAAAAAAACTATAGTCCCCTTGCTTCTCTATCAGCATTTATAAAAACACTAAAAACACAGAGTGACCCGCCGTTAACCAGCCAATAAAAACAGTTTGTAACCAGCCAATAAAAACAGAGCTTGAATTTGAATCAGCCAATAAAAACAGCTTGAATTTGAATTTCAGCAGAGCAAGGGGGAGCAGAGCCATATACAGGTAGTCCCCGATTTACGAGCGAGATCCGTTACAACGAGGCGCTCGTAAACCGGAAATCTCGTAATTTGGAACGGTTGCCAT
>JBBPBX010087780.1:0-14631 GCA_038048925.1 Garcialebias charrua
GTCCCTCCAACATCTGAGGCTTCCTGAAGTTTGCACGGTCCAGACTGTTCACAGTAAGGCCTGTTAGCATGTTAGCTCCATACATTTGGAGCCATAATGAAGGGGAAAAAGAGTTAATAACTTACGGGGAGCTGGTGAAGCCTTCCTCCGCCTGTTAGCATGTTAGCTTGTTGCTAAGCTGTAGCCTCTCTGCCTCGTAAACCTCCGGTCCAAACAAAGGTCTCCTGTACTTTTCCACATGCGGTCCAGAGTTTTACAGTAAGGTCTGTTAGCATGTTAGCCCCTCCTAACCTCCTCTGCCCCGGTCTGCCTGTAAACAATGAGGTCTCCTGTAATTTTCAGCTGTAATCCTCCACCCGTGGCTGCTAAGGTACACTCTTCCCCCTCCCTCCTGTAAATTTCCACCTCCGCTGAGTTTCGGTACCGTATTTTTTGGTGTAAAGGCGCATAAACCGTGTAACTCAAAACAATGCTTTTCAATGGGAGGGCGTTCGTAACTACGAAACGTCGTAAGTCGAGGCCATCGTGAGTCAAGGACTACCTGTATTTTGTTAACACAACAGGCAAGTGAACACACACACCCATTCACTGACAGACGGGCTATTACATAATCTTCTACAAAGTATTTTGAGAATGTTATACTCTGAAAACACCTAAAAAGAACAAGATGAATTTTGTACTAAATCACAAACTTCTTCTTATGTAACCTGAAGGAGTGGGGGGAAAATTTAAAATGGTGCATAGTGGTGCCTTCAACGTAAATAAAACATCTTAAATTTTCTTTAATCCTCCTCAGAACATCCTACATCCACCCTGAGATTTGTCCTCGTTAAACTTTTTCCAACGCCTGTTCACATAAGGATTAAACAAGGTATGGATTAAACATTTGTTGCCCTTTTCTACCACTAAGCAATGCTAATTACCACCCATATCTATCTACTCAGAGCACAGACATGAGAAATGAGCCACTCATTCCTAGAAAAAAAATGGGAAAATAAGAAATATTTCAGAAACATATGCCACATGAGTGATAAACAGGCACTTCTTGTGGGACTATTAGACTGATACAGAACAGAACTTGCTGCTAATTAGGCGGCAGTATCAGTCATTGCACTTGCTTGAGCTGTCACTTGATTTGGATTTCACAGCCGCTCTGTAATTAAGCCCAACAGTTTATTTGGCTGTTGTCAGGCCTCTCTCGTGTCTTTGAGTTTGTAACAGAGAGCTCGTGACCCACAGAGCGTTGGGAGTGACCTCCAGAATTAATGAAGTGTAATGATGATAGTCCCCAACGTGAAGCCCATGTCACTTCAGTTTTGCTTCTGGTTTGAAAGAGGAGCACGCACAAAACCCACAAGCTTGCCTAACATTGGCACCGACATCACGCATTCAATAAACACGACTTTCCTTTGGCTGATTACTTGTAGTCCCATCGGTAGCGCTGAGCAGGACTCTCAGGTGCTTCTGAAGTGCCTCACGTTCATTGCATTGACACACAGAGTGGGAAATTTGTTCCAGTGTTATCAAATTGAGCAAATTCAGATCACACTGAATTGAACTCGGGCAGAATAAATGTTTGTATGCATTGTGTCGCAAACAATCGTGAGCTTGCTTCTACAAATCTTATCCTCCCATACAAATTGAACACTGAGAGATCAGATTGGAGTTGACATGAGTCAAACTCAAATACACCTTGAAAAAAAAAAAGTGGCATGTTATGTGTGAACAAGAGCTCCTATGCTGTATTGTGTTTGTGTGTTTCTCTTTCACTCTGTCTCTTTATCAGCAATGAATCAGCGGAGTGTTAGGACATCGTTTAAGCTCTCGCACAGCATCAATACTGGCTGTATTGATTTTTTTAAACAGTTAATGGAAGCCTTTAGGGTAGGAAAGCTAATTAAAATCATATGCAGGTCAAGCTCATTTAAAGACTCCCCATTAGTTTATGTTGAGCTTAACCACGCTCGACTAAAAAAATCCATTCATGGGGCATCATAATTGACTCGAGCTTCTAATGGCTTTCCAGTTCTCCTTCATCCAAGAGAAAGAAAGGGAGGTCCTGTGGCAGATTTCACGTCACATGTTTAGTAACCCTCATGCAGAATCATTAAAGACGAATTGACGTGTGCCTTGTGTCCTCAGACTGTGTTGTCAGTGCCTGGAGAAGGTGTTTTCAAAGGCATGAAGCCTTTGGAAACAATGTGGGAACATCTGTGGTTTTGGGTCTAAGACTTCAACAAAATAAATCCCATCTGCTCCCTATGTCTACAGCAAGCTTCCAAAATGACTTGCAGATGACAAGCTTAAGGGCTAGTTTGGATCTTTCCCTGCATCTTTATGTTCTGATTGTTTTCTGGTTTATTATATCTTGTCATTTGTTCATTGCTTTTGTTATTGAGAGTCAGTGTACCGTACTTTTCGGCCTATAAGTCGCAGATTTTTGCTAATTTGCATGCCTTGCGACTTATACGGCAAAGCAACATATTTATGGATTTTTCCCCATATTTTTAGACCAATTTTTGGCTGAGATATGACCGTTTCCATTCATTCTGACAGAATAATGGAGCAGTACCACTTTCGGACGCTAGGGTCCACCGAGCGTTCCCAGATCATGTGTCCGACAGCAGACTCCTCTGCTCGGACTCACTCTGTCGCAGCACGGCCTCCTGCTCTCTGGAGCTCTGAACTACTGTTACCTCAGTGTTTGACTGTTAGCAAAATAGCTCATGAAACACAGGGCAGATTTTGATGAAACGTACAGAAAGTAATCACTGGATGGACATTTACAACTGATTAGCTTTAGGAGATGTTTGAGCTAAAATTCGATGTGGTAGTAGTTGTGGTAGCTGTTACCTCAGGAGTTGGCAGAACTCTTCACCAGCGACACAGAGGATGAAGAATCCAACGGGTTTGAATAAAGATAAATAAATAAATAGGTGTTTCTGTCATCATGGGCGGGTGAGCGTGTAGTAATTTTAAAGCCGCTTTATTTCATCTGCTTCATTTTGCCATGTTTTAACCGTCAAAGTGCATTTATTAAGAAAAGTTCAGCTGAGACACATTTTTACTATAATGTCACCAAACAAATATATATTTTTAGGTGTTTATCTTGTTAAATTTTAAAGATAAGAAGGTTTTCGCTTTGTGCGCGCGCACGTTTGGAAGACCCGACAAGCGAAACTACTGTACAGGTGACCCCCTATCTACGACTCCATCGACCTACGGCCGCCCGGACCCACGAACGTATCATATTTAATAAAAATACGAAATTACTGTATTAAAAAAATATATATATATATTATTTTTTTTTATTTATTTTTTTTGTTTTTGTTTAAATGTTCTTAATTTCATGTGTACATCACTTTGTTGCAGCTATGGTTGTTTTAAAGGCTTTATAAATAATAATAATTGTAAAAATGATCATTTCTGATCATTTTTGTCATGATTGCGCAATCTTGCGCAGCAAGTAGAAGGTCTTCAGTTTACACGGTCACAAGTTAATGTAGAACACCGAACGCCATTTTAGGTTCAGTCACGGGGGCCTTTGAAGGTCTCCAGTTTAGACGGTCACAAGTTAATGTAGAACACCGGACGCCATTTTAGGTTAGCTGCCGGGAGCCGGCCTTTGAAGACTGGAGACCAGGATCGCCTCATATGGATTAATTACTAGCTGGAAACGTCTCTGTGAACTTTGTGGATGTCTCAGGCAGCAGCGGATTTATCGCCGATCGTGCCAGGCCGCCGCACGAACACCTCCGGCCTGGCTAGCTACAGAAGCTAACACGGGAGCTAACATGGGACGCAGCTGCGGCTTTGACCACCTCAAAGTAAGAAATTATATTTTTATTTAATTTATATTTTTATTACTGTACTGTATTAATTAATTACACTGTGTTAGGTGTGTTAGGATAGGCGAAGTATAGTACTTGGTACCACAAAAAATATATATATACAGGACATCCCCGAGTGACAAGTGGACGGAAGGACTGACCTGCCAACAGATCGACCTGCGAACCGTTCTTAGGTCCCGAACTCGTTCGTAAATCGGGGGTTGGGTGTATTTAAATTCAGCGTATTTGACCATTCTGTTAATTTATTAAGGAAAAGTTCAGCTGAGACACATCTTTGCTTTAATTTTTGGCAAACAAATAATTGTTTTTAAGTGTCAATCTTGTTAAAGTCCTTCCATGCTCGCTCGCTCATGTGACCATTTGGCAGCCAATCCATTTTTGGCAAAACACCGGCCCACATTTCCGGGTTGTCAGCGGTGACGCATAACATACGCGTCAGCGGTGACGCATAATAGATGCGACGTATACGGAGGTGCGACACGTTTATGGATTTTTCCACTTTATTGGACATAATTGTGTAAAGGATTTTAGCAGGGGTCAGTATTAAGCTGACCTCTTTATCCTTAATTAATTTACTTATTCAGATTGAATAGTAATTTCACGGATTCTTTTCTTTTTCAGTTTACCCAATATTTCTGTGATCTTTATGATGGATAAATAAATAAAGCCATTAAGTGACAGAGACGTTAACTTAGTTTGATATGTCAAAGACACTACCATTTATTTAAAATAAATCAACTAAATTAACACCATTACACTTGATTGACATGATTTCACTTTCTTTCAATTTAACACGTCAGCACAGTTAAATTACAACACAACAGACATAAATACTGGATGTTAACATATTTAGTCTGAGGGCTCTTTAGCTTAAATATAGTTTCCAGATAGATTGAGAGGGATAAGGAAATAGGAGGAGAGATGGTTTAAAGGAAATTGTCTTGAGCATGTTACCAGAAATGACACTTTCCATCCGATTTCTGCTGAAATCCAGGTACGTTTGTAAACAGCTCTTTACCTTCGACGACGAGTCTGATAAAGAGATGACACCAGCCTTTCAGATGCACAGAGTCCTTCAGGCCCAGCACGTCCGAGCTGGTTGTTTACTTTCCAACGTCTCCTGGGTTCCGCTTGGTCATCAGAAAATGTGTCAGCTCCTGGTTGACTTCAAGACGAGATGTTTCTCAAAGAAAGTTCATTAAGAACTTGGAGCTCTTGGAGCTCTATTGAATTTATGGAGGCGTCCATAAATTCTTCACTGAATAAGCCAGTCTTTGGCGTATGACTGCAGCTTACATCAGCTTCCAAGGCAGAGAGCTTTCAGGTCTCTGTCCAATCCAACTCTGAAGAGAAAGTTCACATCTTTCCTTCCTCACAAGAACTACAGGAACTCACAGGAACTTTCTGGTTCCTTCGAAACTCTTGCAGACTCATCAGTTCCAGCAACAGCTTAGAACCTTAAAGCTGCTATATGTAACTTTTCTAACAATATATTTTTAACATATTTCTTCACTCTGTCACTAGATTGATGTTAGAGAGGTAATCTCTGAAAAAAACTAAAAAAAAATATTGTCCCCTTGCTTCTCCAGGTGGTAAATAAGCATTTCTAAAAAGAAAAAGTGACCCGCCATTTTCCAGCCAATAAAAACAAAGTTTGTAACCAGCCAATAAAAACCGAGCTTGAATTCGAATCAGCCAATAAAAACAGAGCTTGAATTTGAATTTTAACAGACCACAAGGGGGCAGTGCCATATATGGCTCTGAGGGGGAGGGATCAGAATGCTTTGCTTGTTGAAATTTTTCTAAGTGCTGATGTTCTACAGAAACTGCAGACTCCACCTTTAAGATAGAACTCTGAAACTTGTCTCTTTTCGATTGGTTCAGAAGAAGCAGTCGAGGAGTTCACTTGCCGTTATCACGACCCAAGGTTACAGCCAGCAGCAGAGGGAAATGTTTAGGAAAAGACAGACTCATAGACTCCAAGAGGAAAAACACTTGGATTAGCGTCTTAACACTTCTAAAACAAATCTGAAAAGCATAGTTTGACATAAAATTCAACTCTGACACCATTATATGGTCAAGTAACACAGTAATACTCCATATTAAAAGAATAACACAGCATAACATATATCATGAAAATGGCAAAAGTTATTCTTTTGATTACATTAGAATAAAATCAAAGATAGAAATAGTCTCTTTTGGTGACTATGTTCTCAGATTACAACTAATGGAATGATTTGTAGTAAATGTCTTGCTTTACTGAGAGGTCAGTAAAGGTCATCTCTGGAACAGTTAAAAAATACACAGGTGTATCAAAGTGGACACGGTCATGCCCACTACAATTGGACTGATGCGACATATACGGCAGTGCGACTTTTAAGGCGGAAAGTACGGTATTTACAATTCATTTCATTTTTTACAGTTGTGTTTTCCCCCATGTTCACATCCTCCAGCTCATTGCTCACCTATCCTTCATCTGTTAAACAGCCCAGCTGCAGTCACTCAAAAATCACTCCTCCTAGCATGTGTACTCCCAGTTTCCTGTTGGTTTGTCAGATTCTGTGTTTTGCCTTAATTTTTTAATAATTTCTCCAGCTCTGTATCCTCTCCCTCTCATTTGTTTCGTTTTTTTTTTTCCTCTTGATGTTTTATGGTTTGCTGCCAGTACAACCTTTTTATTTGAGAGTTTTTTGTTCAGTTTGTTGTATCTGGGTCCTAAAAAACCCACTCCTTACAACAGCAACATTGTGATATTAAACTAACCGTAACTTTGTTATTTAACTAATGAACTCAGAAATTTCTTTTACAATGTTTAAGCCCCTATAGAAGCATTTTGATTGATCCAAGTTTGGTGAAATGTTCTAATTTGGACCAAAGTGATGAGGTAGTCCGAGCAGAGCTAGAGCCTAAGCAAACATATGCCCTGTCATAACAAGTCCTTTCAGTTTTTCAGACTGGACTTGTTATAACAGGGCATTCATGTGAATGCGATTTTCAAAACTTCTTACGACTGTTAAATTTGTGCACGCATGAATTGCTATTAATCTTTTTCAGCTGTTTGGAAATGACAGAAATTATCTTTGGTCTTGACCCCATTTGGATTAGCTCTTTACTTATTAATATGATCAGAATGAAACATAATTTTTCCGAACTGACTCCCTTCAAAAAGCTATCAATTGCAGGTAAGATACTGACGTTCCATGAGAAACCCAGCTCAAATCAGCATAGATAGATAAACAGACAGACAGTCAGTCAGTCAGTCAGTCAAACAAGATGTATTAGTTGGCATATTCAGATAAAAATAACAAATAAAGATGTGGTGAACAAAAACATTTGTTAGATCAATATTTGTTCAATTATCTTTATTTATATTTGGCATTACTGTTTGTGAGAAAGGGAATCAGTGATGAGTTCTGTTTTGACATCTTGGCACATTTTCTGCTCAAAATTATTCCATTCCAGATGGACAATTGTCTCTCCAACAAACACGTTTTTATTTGTTTGTTTTCTCTTTTTTTTTTTGCTGGGCCTGTTCTGAATTTATTACAGTAAATTATGTAAGTCTCACTGCAGAAGGCCAATTTGACTCTTTGAATCAGATCGAGTTTGGGGTTGTATTTATTGTTTCCTATCGGGCTTCAAAATGCATCGCAGCAGATGCCAGCGGATCTCGCTGGGTTTTAGTTTGACGGAGCCACGACACACATGACTCTCACCGCAAACCGCTTGGCCCTGCTGCCACAGTCGCACCCAGCTGGCACGGGAAGCAGTGAAAACTCCACACTGTCACAGCTTCAACCAAGTGGTTCATTAAACAGAGTTAGATCAGATAAAAATCCCCCTGAGATGAATTTCCTCTGTCGCTGCGAATAAACGGGGAGAGGATGGGAGGAGTGAGATGGTCGTCTGAAAGATAATTTGAAATAAAGACGCATAATAGGATGTCAGAAGCTTTGACGTATTGTAGTACCGCTAAAGCAAGAAATTATTTTCTACTTCAGCTGCTTAATGTCTTTTTTTATTTGCACATGTAGGCATTCTTGCACACACACTCACACCTTGCCCTTTGAGCTTGATGATTATGCTAATATTAAAAGCTGTTTCAAGTCACGCGTGACATTATGTTGTTGGGGTTTTGGTAGCATTCAGACTACCTACCCCATTTTAAATGCCTATTAAGGTGGGAGTTATTAAGGAGAAGCCAAGCATTAAAACACATTTCACATGAAAGTGACTGTGGCTGCTCTGTGCACTTACACCCCAATATTTCTTTGTTCATATTTGATCAGTCGCCAAGTTTTCACTCGATTAAAATCACTTGAGATTCGTTCACAAGTCTGTCCCGTGTTCCAAGGTTTTGTGAGCGTTTTTACTCCGAATGAGACGAGACAAGGTTTAACAGGTTACTGTATTGAGGTGAGATGCTATTTATACATGCCTTCAAACCTTAAAGATGAATTTAAACTTCAACACAAACTGTATTTATCTATAAGTTGCAATATTTATAAAGATTTGGATTTATTTCATACCTAAGTGGATGATGCCTTAAGGGGCACTTTTATTATACATTTCTGTGTTTTAGCACAGTTTTAAAGAGATGCATGAACCAAACAATAAAAGTTGGTTTTAAATATGCAGTATAACCTTTATTTATGCATGGATGGATGTATGTATGTATGTATGTATGTATGTATGAATGTATGTATGTATGTATGTATGTATGTATGTATGTATGTATGTATGTATGTATGTATGTATGTATGTATGTATGTATGTATGTATGTATGGATGGATGGATGGATGGATGGATGGATGGATGGATGGATGGATGGATTGATGGATGGATGGATGATCATTCATGCATCCATCCATTAATCAATAATGCTCTAATTATACAGAAAAAAGACACCCATGAAATACTGTAATAAAAAAAGAAGCTGAATATACAACTTTGGAAAAAGACAATAAAGATAGTTCTCCAAATTATTTACCAATAATATGCACAAGGTGGTAGAGAGTACTACATTCATGATTATATATAGTAGTCCCTCATTTATCGTGCGGGATTCGTACCCTGACGCCAGGCGATAAGTGAAAAGCTGCGAAGTAGGAATAGTAGTACAAGTAGTAAATAGTGATTTATTTTAGTATTTTTATATATATATAAATGGTAAATGGAGCTTACTTATATAGCGCCTTCCAGCCCCCTATGAGGGGCCCCAAAGCGCTTCACAGTACCATCCATCAACCCATTCACACACACATTCATACACCAGTAGCGGTAGTCTGCCATGCAAGGTGCCAGCCAGTCCTATCGGGAGCAACTCGGGGTTAAGTGTCTTGCCCAGGGACACAACGACACATGGTGTGGGGAACCGGGATTCGAACCGCCAACCTTCCGATTGGGGGACGACTGCCATTACCACTACGCCACGGCCGCCCCAAGTTAGTTCACGACTCCGTCATGTTTTCATCAGCGTGGTTCTCCCGTGTCACTTTGCAAAACTGCATGTTGCAGTTTTTTTTTTTTATCTTTGTGAAGCTTCAAGAACTCACACACGTTGGAGGAGTTGGCTCGAACAGTTTTCTCTGCTCTCTTCCCTCGTGCTCTGTTGAACCTCTGCGCGCGACTCGCACAGAGCTCTGATTACTGGACTCGTGCTGCGGAGTCTTTTTTTTTAAAACTTCAGTTCAAAGATTTCGCTGTCGTCTCCTCCCCCTGTCTATCCTGAGGTTGTGATTGGCCAAATGACGTGCTCCAACAAAGATGTTTTATTATCGACAAGATGCCTTGCTCTGTCTTGAAATCCAGTCAGTGGGAAATAATGCATTCTAATCTGTCACGGGTCTGACCCCCCCCCCACCTCGAAAACAAAAACTCATCGGATCTACACGAATCACGTAAATGATATATTTTGATTTGAAAACGGCAAATTTCGCCGAAAGGTGACTAGTTTGCAGGTATGTAAAATCTCCATAGGAAGAAGGAATAAAAATGGGGATATTGGACAACCTTGTCTAATTCCACGCTCAACATTAAATCTGCCAGAGGTTCCATGAGCTAGTTTAATTGAGCCATTTCCTCCAGCATAAAGGGTGCGTACTGATTTCTTATGCCCCTTTTCCACCGCTCGGCTCGGATCGGCTCAGATCGGCTCAGTTCGGGTCGGGTCACATCTATATTCTGTTTCCACAGCTTTTTTGTACCCCTTCTGTGGGCGGGGTCCAGAATCCTACTCGTCTTACCACATGGTGGCAGTAGTGTTCCCTCAAGCTATTTACTAGTAGCCACCACTAGAAGAAGAACACAATAAAGGCTTTGACAGAATGTTGTGAAAGAGATGTCATGCTATAATGAGTACCTCATGAGCTGTAATCTTTAAACCCAATTCATAATCCTACCTTGTTGCCTTCTTTAAACCCATGTATTTTCCAATTTAGTATTTTTACAATAAAGATGTATTAAAAGCATATTTTATTATTTAGTTATGCACAAGGTGCTTGATAAAGTTGCAAAACCATATTTGTCTGAGCTGCTTCAACCTTCCTGCCCTCCCCGTTCTCAGATCAGCTGAGCAGTTGCTGCTGACAGTCCTCAAAACTTTTTAAATCTTATTTAAAAACACACATTTATTCCTTGGCTTTTAACACGTGATCTTATCTTTTATGGCATTTTAACATACCTGCAGTAAGACTGGTATATGTATTTATTTTTGTATGCTTTTTATAGTGTTACGTAATCGCTACTCTCCCCAGCTCGTTCTTTGTACTGGAGAGTAGGACCGCAACTATAAGTACGTGATGAGAAAGAAAATAAACAAAAAGAAACAAAACTGGCACCAGAGACAGAACACACAGTGAGGTGGGGCTTACCTTTGATGTCCGATTAGAGTCTCAATCAGCTGACATCCTGGGGGGGCGAGCCCGCACGGTCCTTCATCCGTCACTGTTCAATAGTTGTTGTTTTTTGTTTTTCTTTATAGTTTTCCTCTTTTTTCTTAAAAGCGCACCATTTGTGTTTTCATCTGTGGTTGTTGTCAACAGGCGTGTTAACTTCCCCGGTGCATTTAATCTGTTAGCGTCCAGCCGGTTCATCCAAAACAAACCCGGCCAAAACCATCCGACGCTCCCTCTGGGTTCCGTCCCGAGGTGAATGCTCAGCTTCTCTCTCCAGAGCCTTCCGCACCGTCCTTTAAGATATTTTCCTCTTCACCAAAACTCCACTGCTGCAGTAGCGTCCAACACGCCACTCCATCTGTCACAATCACCCTGCAGGTGTGCTACCAGCGCAGCTAAAAACACTTAGACTGGCTGAGCCCCGCCCCCCTCCACCAGTGAACCGTCAAAGGTGCCAAAAAATAATAATAATAAACAAACAAAAGACAAAACAAAGTGACCACGTAACAATAGTTTTTAATTAACTTGTCTTTTATGT
This sequence comes from Garcialebias charrua, assembly GCA_038048925.1. Lineage (NCBI taxonomy): Eukaryota > Metazoa > Chordata > Actinopteri > Cyprinodontiformes > Rivulidae > Garcialebias > Garcialebias charrua. The sequence goes on from JBBPBX010087780.1 coordinate 11,287, forward strand.
TATTGTACAGCACTTTGGTTGACCCTGTGGTTTTTTAAATGTGCTTTATAAATAAAGTTGATTGATTTAAAACATCACACTGTGATCTTTGAAACTGCCAGAGTTTCCCTGGTAAAGTTGCTGCTGGGCACAGATGATGGATGGATGGATGATGGATGGATGGTCTGTGAACACCTTGAGGTATTCCTACGAGCTGAAGGGGTGGATGTTGATGCCTGTGTCTCCCTGGTAAAGTTGCTGCTGGGCGCAGAAGATAGATGGATGATGGATGGGTAGATGGATGGTCTGTGAATTCTTTAACTTTAAACTGTCCAAAGGACTTTGGCCACTTTTAATTTTTGACTTTTTTTGTATGACTTCATCCTAGAACCAAATAATTTATAACGTAATAACAGTTGAGCAGATTCTAATAATCTTTATCTTATGATTCTTTAAAGGTCAAATGCAAATGGAAAGTTCTCTTAACTTCCAGTATGGATTTAAACACTATACACACTTCACATTGTAAAATAAGTTTAGGAAATTGAATGTTCCAGAACACCACTTAAGAAAATATAACATTTAATAGGAAAAGTTTGAAGTGACAAACGGAAGTAACAAATTTCCATCTGGTGTCTCACGGCTTCCTCCAGAAGATGACACAGGTTGTTGAATTCTGGTGATTTTCTTCTGGTGACTGTAAAAGAAAAATGTGGTTAATTTAGTCCAGAAACTTTTTTTTTTTTTAACTAATAGAATGTAATCACAGGATGTTCATGTACTAACTATAACCTGTTTGAGTTATTTGAATAAATATTCAATGTTTTATAGACATAAATGTGTCAAGCTAGCTCATATATTTTTCTCCCTTGTACTTTGTAACACATATCAGCTAATACCTCAAAAACCACATGGCAGATATTTTCCAAACTAACTCATTGTAATCACAACATGTTCATGTACTAACTATAACCTGTTTGAGTTATTTGAATAAATATTCAATGTTTTATAGACATAAATGTGTCAAGCTAGCTCATATCTTTTTCTCCCTTGTACTTTGTAACACATATCAGCTAATACCTCAAAAACCACATGGCAGATATTTTTCAAACTAACTCATTTTAATCACAACATGTTCATGTACTAACTATAACCTGTTTGAGTTATTTGAATAAATATTCAATGTTTTATAGACATAAATGTGTCAAGCTAGCTCGTATCTTTTTCTCCCTTGTACTTTGTAACATATATCAGCTAATACCTCAAAAACCACTTGGCAGATATTTTTCAAACTCATTGTAATCACAACATGTTCATGTACTGACTGTAACCCGTTTGAGTTATTTGAATTATTATTCGAATTTTTATAATTTATTTTCGTAGTGCACGCACAGGTTTGGAAGAAGTCAAAGCGAACCTACTTTAAATGCAGCAGATTTGATCACTACGTGACAATATTAAAGCGTGGTTGAGCTCAGGAGCCCTCGTACTATAAAGTCAGCTATGAAATATATTTTTATATCTGTTCATTGAGCTACATTTTAAAGACATAAAGCCGCCGCGCGCGTTGCTCGTGGCGATCCTACTTTTTAAATTCCTGCAGTTTTGAGCAGTACGTGATTTTATTAAGGACACGTTCAGCTGAAGACCAATCTTTGCTATAATTTTAAAAACAAATAATTGTTTTTACCATGTTATTCATGTAAAGATCCTGCCGTGATCGCTTCCCTCGCTTCCGTGAAAACAGCTCGAGTCTCCTCCTTCCTCCATCCGGAACGGGTGAGCACGCCTTGGTACCCCTCTCAAACCACACCAAAAATCTCAAGAAATCTGGCGCGGGGCAGCACGGAATATCCGGTGGGGAAGGCGTAAAGGGGGTCTCTGCAACGCACATATGACGTAACATCCGACCCGTGCCGATCGGTGGAAAAGGGGCATTAAAGTGCTCACCAAAACCAAGCAGATCCAATGTTTTAAAGGGGACCACACATGCAAAATTCACTTTTTAATGTTTTTTTAACTCAACTTTGGGTATGTGCCAGAGGTGGGGACTCGAGTCACGTGACTTGGACTCGAGTCAGACTCGAGTCATTAAAATCACGACTTGAGACTTGAAAAAATGCTGAAAGACTCGGACTTGACTTAGACTTGCACGCCATTGACTTGGGACTTGACTTGACTTGAAGCTTTTTACTTGAAAAGACTTGATATTTTAGTCAAGTCAAAATTTTAAAACACGTTATAAAGTGGCCGCATTAATTATTTTCACTCATTCCGTATTAACAGTCAGGCGCATTAACAGTCAGGCGCAGACCGGGCACCCCACACTCCGTATGTATGTGTGTGTGCGTGGCTTTGAAAAAAAACAACGCAAGCTACAGCTGAGGGACCAATATGCTTCCACAAGTAGTTTCTTTTGGGTACACAAGTTATGAGCATTCACAAAGAGCGGTAAGTAGCACTTTTATTTTGTTGTGAGATAGTTGACTTTAGCTAACAGCTAACTTCGTGTTAGCATGTGTACTCCGGGCTACATGTTAGCTCAGGAAGCCGGTGGATAGTGAACTGTTTTGTCTGTTATAACTTTTCAAATGGCGGCGTGACGGTTGCATGTTGCACAGAACCCAACAACATGTTTTTATCAATACTGATATGTGAAATTGGCTGTAGATTTAACCCCACTTGGCCAGACAAATATTTATTATACCATCACATCCAAATTCAAAACCACTCCACTTTATTTGCAATGTTTTTCAGTTTTGCATGTGGTTTATTTTTTTAAAACAGACCAAATACAGTGACTGTCACAATTTAATTTTGTGTTTAGAATATCTGGCCTATATTTACGGAGGACTGAAACTAACATACGGTACTTAGAAATAAAAGCAGAAAAATAAATTCACCAGACCTTCCTGATTTTACTTGTGATACACTTCTTATATACTGTACTTATTTAATTTTTTGAAAACTATGATTGTTTTAGTGTTAATGTTTATTTATGAATAGTAAGAGTAACTTAAGTCAAATGTAATTCATGAATGGCTGTAATTTATTTTCTGACATTTGTTTGCTTCTGACAGATTTGAAGAATACCAGATGAACAAGAGGATCACAAATGAACCTCTACAGCCTTCCATATCACAATTTCTGGACACTCGTGTTGGGCAGTACTAGGACTGTTTTTTTATGAAGTACATACTATGTACTTCATAAAAAAACAGTCCTAGTGCCAAAAAAATGCACCCAGTGGTTTATTTACTCTAAGTATATTTATTTATCTTTGATAGAAACACTTCGTTTTCAAATCCTGCGGTTTGTGACGTCACAAACCGCAGCCACAACCCACCTCAAACCTGAGTCCAGCCC
>JBBPBX010087782.1:0-14631 GCA_038048925.1 Garcialebias charrua
GATGTGAAGGAGAAACATGATGTGAAGGAGAAACATGATGTGAAGGAGAAACATGATGTGAAGGAGAAACATGATGTGAAGGAGAAACATGATGTGAAGGAGAAACATGACGTGAAGGAGAAACATGATGTGAAGGAGAAACATGACGTGAAGGAGAAACATGATGTGAAGGAGAAACATGACGTGAAGGAGAAACATGATGTGAAGGAGAAACATGATGTGAAGGAGAAACATGACGTGAAGGAGAAACATGATGTGAAGGAGAAACATGACGTGAAGGAGAAACATGATGTGAAGGAGAAACATGATGTGAAGGAGAAACATGATGTGAAGGAGAAACATGACGTGAAGGAGAAACATGACGTGAAGGAGAAACATGATGTGAAGGAGAAACATGACGTGAAGGAGAAACATGACGTGAAGGAGAAACATGATGTGAAGGAGAAACATGACGTGAAGGAGAAACATGACGTGAAGGAGAAACATGACGTGAAGGAGAAACATGATGTGAAGGAGAAACATGATGTGAAGGAGAAACATGATGTGAAGGAGAAACATGACGTGAAGGAGAAACATGACGTGAAGGAGAAACATGATGTGAAGGAGAAACATGACGTGAAGGAGAAACATGACGTGAAGGAGAAACATGATGTGAAGGAGAATCATGATGTGAAGGAGAAACATGATGTGAAGGAGAAACATGATGTGAAGGAGAAACATGATGTGAAGGAGAAACATGATGTGAAGGAGAAACATGATGTGAAGGAGAAACATGATGTGAAGGAGAAACATGATGTGAAGGAGAATCATGATGTGAAGGAGAAACATGACGTGAAGGAGAAACATGATGTGAAGGAGAAACATGATGTGAAGGAGAAACATGATGTGAAGGAGAAACATGATGTGAAGGAGAAACATGATGTGAAGGAGAAACATGACGTGAAGGAGAAACATGATGTGAAGGAGAAACATGATGTGAAGGAGAAACATGATGTGAAGGAGAAACATGATGTGAAGGAGAAACATGACGTGAAGGAGAAACATGACGTGAAGGAGAAACATGACGTGAAGGAGAAACATGACGTGAAGGAGAAACATGACGTGAAGGAGAAACATGATGTGAAGGAGAAACATGATGTGAAGGAGAAACATGATGTGAAGGAGAAACATGACGTGAAGGAGAAACATGATGTGAAGGAGAAACATGATGTGAAGGAGAAACATGATGTGAAGGAGAAACATGATGTGAAGGAGAAACATGATGTGAAGGAGAAACATGACGTGAAGGAGAAACATGATGTGAAGGAGAAACATGACGTGAAGGAGAAACATGACGTGAAGGAGAAACATGACGTGAAGGAGAAACATGACGTGAAGGAGAAACATGATGTGAAGGAGAAACATGATGTGAAGGAGAAACATGATGTGAAGGAGAAACATGACGTGAAGGAGAAACATGACGTGAAGGAGAAACATGACGTGAAGGAGAAACATGACGTGAAGGAGAAACATGACGTGAAGGAGAAACATGACGTGAAGGAGAAACATGACGTGAAGGAGAAACATGATGTGAAGGAGAAACATGATGTGAAGGAGAAACATGACGTGAAGGAGAAACATGACGTGAAGGAGAAACATGACGTGAAGGAGAAACATGATGTGAAGGAGAAACATGACGTGAAGGAGAAACATGACGTGAAGGAGAAACATGATGTGAAGGAGAAACATGACGTGAAGGAGAAACATGATGTGAAGGAGAAACATGATGTGAAGGAGAAACATGATGTGAAGGAGAAACATGACGTGAAGGAGAAACATGACGTGAAGGAGAAACATGATGTGAAGGAGAAACATGATGTGAAGGAGAATCATGACGTGAAGGAGAAACATGACGTGAAGGAGAAACATGACGTGAAGGAGAAACATGATGTGAAGGAGAAACATGACGTGAAGGAGAAACATAGGAGAAACATGATGTGAAGGAGAAACATGACGTGAAGGAGAAACATGATGTGAAGGAGAAACATGACGTGAAGGAGAAACATGATGTGAAGGAGAAACATGATGTGAAGGAGAAACATGACGTGAAGGAGAAACATGATGTGAAGGAGAAACATGATGTGAAGGAGAAACATGATGTGAAGGAGAAACATGATGTGAAGGAGAAACATGATGTGAAGGAGAAACATGACGTGAAGGAGAAACATGATGTGAAGGAGAAACATGACGTGAAGGAGAAACATGACGTGAAGGAGAATCATGATGTGAAGGAGAATCATGATGTGAAGGAGAAACATGATGTGAAGGAGAAACATGATGTGAAGGAGAAACATGATGTGAAGGAGAAACATGATGTGAAGGAGAAACATGATGTGAAGGAGAAACATGATGTGAAGGAGAAACATGACGTGAAGGAGAAACATGATGTGAAGGAGAATCATGATGTGAAGGAGAAACATGACGTGAAGGAGAAACATGATGTGAAGGAGAAACATGATGTGAAGGAGAAACATGATGTGATGGAGAATCATGATGTGAAGGAGAAACATGATGTGAAGGAGAAACATGACGTGAAGGAGAAACATGATGTGAAGGAGAATCATGATGTGAAGGAGAAACATGACGTGAAGGAGAAACATGATGTGAAGGAGAATCATGATGTGAAGGAGAAACATGACGTGAAGGAGAAACATGATGTGAAGGAGAATCATGATGTGAAGGAGAAACATGACGTGAAGGAGAAACATGATGTGAAGGAGAAACATGATGTGAAGGAGAAACATGATGTGAAGGAGAAACATGATGTGAAGGAGAAACATGATGTGAAGGAGAAACATGATGTGAAGGAGAAACATGACGTGAAGGAGAAACATGATGTGAAGGAGAAACATGACGTGAAGGAGAAACATGATGTGAAGGAGAAACATGACGTGAAGGAGAAACATGATGTGAAGGAGAAACATGATGTGAAGGAGAAACATGATGTGAAGGAGAAACATGATGTGAAGGAGAAACATGATGTGAAGGAGAAACATGATGTGAAGGAGAAACATGATGTGAAGGAGAAACATGATGTGAAGGAGAAACATGATGTGAAGGAGAAACATGATGTGAAGGAGAATCATGATGTGAAGGAGAAACATGATGTGAAGGAGAAACATGATGTGAAGGAGAAACATGATGTGAAGGAGAAACATGATGTGAAGGAGAAACATGACGTGAAGGAGAAACATGATGTGAAGGAGAAACATGATGTGAAGGAGAAACATGACGTGAAGGAGAAACATGACGTGAAGGAGAAACATGACGTGAAGGAGAAACATGACGTGAAGGAGAAACATGATGTGAAGGAGAAACATGACGTGAAGGAGAAACATGATGTGAAGGAGAAACATGACGTGAAGGAGAAACATGATGTGAAGGAGAAACATGACGTGAAGGAGAAACATGATGTGAAGGAGAAACATGACGTGAAGGAGAAACATGATGTGAAGGAGAAACATGATGTGAAGGAGAATCATGACGTGAAGGAGAAACATGACGTGAAGGAGAAACATGATGTGAAGGAGAAACATGATGTGAAGGAGAAACATGACGTGAAGGAGAAACATGACGTGAAGGAGAAACATGACGTGAAGGAGAAACATGATGTGAAGGAGAAACATGATGTGAAGGAGAAACATGATGTGAAGGAGAAACATGATGTGAAGGAGAAACATGATGTGAAGGAGAAACATGATGTGAAGGAGAAACATGATGTGAAGGAGAATCATGACGTGAAGGAGAAACATGACGTGAAGGAGAAACATGATGTGAAGGAGAAACATGATGTGAAGGAGAATCATGATGTGAAGGAGAAACATGACGTGAAGGAGAAACATGACGTGAAGGAGAAACATGATGTGAAGGAGAAACATGATGTGAAGGAGAAACATGATGTGAAGGAGAAACATGACGTGAAGGAGAAACATGATGTGAAGGAGAAACATGATGTGAAGGAGAAACATGATGTGAAGGAGAAACATGACGTGAAGGAGAAACATGATGTGAAGGAGAAACATGATGTGAAGGAGAAACATGATGTGAAGGAGAAACATGACGTGAAGGAGAAACATGACGTGAAGGAGAAACATGATGTGAAGGAGAAACATGATGTGAAGGAGAAACATGATGTGAAGGAGAAACATGACGTGAAGGAGAAACATGATGTGAAGGAGAAACATGACGTGAAGGAGAAACATGATGTGAAGGAGAAACATGACGTGAAGGAGAAACATGATGTGAAGGAGAAACATGATGTGAAGGAGAAACATGACGTGAAGGAGAAACATGATGTGAAGGAGAAACATGACGTGAAGGAGAAACATGATGTGAAGGAGAAACATGATGTGAAGGAGAAACATGATGTGAAGGAGAAACATGATGTGAAGGAGAAACATGACGTGAAGGAGAAACATGATGTGAAGGAGAAACATGACGTGAAGGAGAAACATGATGTGAAGGAGAAACATGATGTGAAGGAGAAACATGACGTGAAGGAGAAACATGACGTGAAGGAGAAACATGACGTGAAGGAGAAACATGATGTGAAGGAGAAACATGACGTGAAGGAGAAACATGACGTGAAGGAGAAACATGACGTGAAGGAGAAACATGATGTGAAGGAGAAACATGACGTGAAGGAGAAACATGACGTGAAGGAGAAACATGATGTGAAGGAGAAACATGATGTGAAGGAGAATCATGACGTGAAGGAGAAACATGATGTGAAGGAGAAACATGACGTGAAGGAGAAACATGATGTGAAGGAGAAACATGATGTGAAGGAGAAACATGATGTGAAGGAGAAACATGATGTGAAGGAGAATCATGATGTGAAGGAGAAACATGACGTGAAGGAGAAACATGATGTGAAGGAGAAACATGATGTGAAGGAGAAACATGATGTGAAGGAGAAACATGATGTGAAGGAGAAACATGATGTGAAGGAGAAACATGATGTGAAGGAGAAACATGATGTGAAGGAGAAACATGATGTGAAGGAGAAACATGACGTGAAGGAGAAACATGATGAAGGAGAAACATGACGTGAAGGAGAAACATGACGTGAAGGAGAAACATGACGTGAAGGAGAAACATGACGTGAAGGAGAAACATGACGTGAAGGAGAAACATGATGTGAAGGAGAAACATGACGTGAAGGAGAAACATGATGTGAAGGAGAAACATGACGTGAAGGAGAAACATGATGTGAAGGAGAAACATGATGTGAAGGAGAAACATGATGTGAAGGAGAATCATGATGTGAAGGAGAAACATGATGTGAAGGAGAATCATGACGTGAAGGAGAAACATGATGTGAAGGAGAAACATGACGTGAAGGAGAAACATGACGTGAAGGAGAAACATGACGTGAAGGAGAAACATGACGTGAAGGAGAAACATGATGTGAAGGAGAAACATGATGTGAAGGAGAAACATGATGTGAAGGAGAAACATGACGTGAAGGAGAAACATGACGTGAAGGAGAAACATGACGTGAAGGAGAAACATGACGTGAAGGAGAAACATGATGTGAAGGAGAAACATGACGTGAAGGAGAAACATGACGTGAAGGAGAAACATGATGTGAAGGAGAAACATGATGTGAAGGAGAATCATGACGTGAAGGAGAAACATGACGTGAAGGAGAAACATGACGTGAAGGAGAAACATGATGTGAAGGAGAAACATGACGTGAAGGAGAAACATGACGTGAAGGAGAAACATGACGTGAAGGAGAAACATGATGTGAAGGAGAAACATGACGTGAAGGAGAAACATGATGTGAAGGAGAAACATGATGTGAAGGAGAAACATGACGTGAAGGAGAAACATGACGTGAAGGAGAAACATGACGTGAAGGAGAAACATGATGTGAAGGAGAAACATGATGTGAAGGAGAAACATGACGTGAAGGAGAAACATGACGTGAAGGAGAAACATGACGTGAAGGAGAAACATGATGTGAAGGAGAAACATGACGTGAAGGAGAAACATGATGTGAAGGAGAAACATGACGTGAAGGAGAAACATGACGTGAAGGAGAAACATGATGTGAAGGAGAAACATGATGTGAAGGAGAAACATGATGAAGGAGAAACATGATGTGAAGGAGAATCATGATGTGAAGGAGAAACATGACGTGAAGGAGAAACATGACGTGAAGGAGAAACATGATGTGAAGGAGAAACATGATGTGAAGGAGAAACATGACGTGAAGGAGAAACATGATGTGAAGGAGAAACATGACGTGAAGGAGAAACATGATGTGAAGGAGAAACATGATGTGAAGGAGAAACATGATGTGAAGGAGAAACATGATGTGAAGGAGAAACATGATGTGAAGGAGAAACATGATGTGAAGGAGAAACATGATGTGAAGGAGAAACATGATGTGAAGGAGAAACATGATGTGAAGGAGAAACATGATGTGAAGGAGAAACATGACGTGAAGGAGAAACATGATGTGAAGGAGAAACATGACGTGAAGGAGAAACATGACGTGAAGGAGAAACATGATGTGAAGGAGAAACATGACGTGAAGGAGAAACATGATGTGAAGGAGAAACATGACGTGAAGGAGAAACATGATGTGAAGGAGAAACATGATGTGAAGGAGAAACATGATGTGAAGGAGAAACATGACGTGAAGGAGAAACATGATCGTGAAGGAGAAACATGATGTGAAGGAGAAACATGATGTGAAGGAGAATCATGACGTGAAGGAGAAACATGACGTGAAGGAGAAACATGATGTGAAGGAGAAACATGACGTGAAGGAGAAACATGACGTGAAGGAGAAACATGATGTGAAGGAGAAACATGACGTGAAGGAGAAACATGATGTGAAGGAGAAACATGATGTGAAGGAGAAACATGATGTGAAGGAGAAACATGACGTGAAGGAGAAACATGACGTGAAGGAGAATCATGATGTGAAGGAGAAACATGATGTGAAGGAGAAACATGATGTGAAGGAGAAACATGATGTGAAGGAGAAACATGATGTGAAGGAGAAACATGATGTGAAGGAGAAACATGATGTGAAGGAGAAACATGATGTGAAGGAGAAACATGACGTGAAGGAGAAACATGATGTGAAGGAGAAACATGATGTGAAGGAGAAACATGATGTGAAGGAGAATCATGATGTGAAGGAGAAACATGATGTGAAGGAGAAACATGACGTGAAGGAGAATCATGATGTGAAGGAGAAACATGATGTGAAGGAGAAACATGATGTGAAGGAGAAACATGATGTGAAGGAGAAACATGATGTGAAGGAGAAACATGACGTGAAGGAGAAACATGATGTGAAGGAGAAACATGATGTGAAGGAGAAACATGATGTGAAGGAGAATCATGATGTGAAGGAGAAACATGATGTGAAGGAGAAACATGACGTGAAGGAGAAACATGATGTGAAGGAGAAACATGATGTGAAGGAGAAACATGATGTGAAGGAGAAACATGATGTGAAGGAGAAACATGATGTGAAGGAGAAACATGATGTGAAGGAGAAACATGTGAAGGAGAAACATGATGTGAAGGAGAATCATGATGTGAAGGAGAAACATGACGTGAAGGAGAAACATGACGTGAAGGAGAAACATGATGTGAAGGAGAAACATGATGTGAAGGAGAATCATGATGTGAAGGAGAAACATGACGTGAAGGAGAAACATGATGTGAAGGAGAAACATGACGTGAAGGAGAAACATGATGTGAAGGAGAATCATGATGTGAAGGAGAAACATGACGTGAAGGAGAAACATGACGTGAAGGAGAATCATGATGTGAAGGAGAAACATGACGTGAAGGAGAAACATGATGTGAAGGAGAATCATGATGTGAAGGAGAAACATGATGTGAAGGAGAAACATGACGTGAAGGAGAAACATGACGTGAAGGAGAAACATGATGTGAAGGAGAAACATGATGTGAAGGAGAAACATGACGTGAAGGAGAAACATGATGTGAAGGAGAAACATGATGTGAAGGAGAATCATGATGTGAAGGAGAAACATGATGTGAAGGAGAAACATGATGTGAAGGAGAATCATGATGTGAAGGAGAAACATGACGTGAAGGAGAAACATGACGTGAAGGAGAAACATGACGTGAAGGAGAAACATGATGTGAAGGAGAAACATGACGTGAAGGAGAAACATGATGTGAAGGAGAATCATGATGTGAAGGAGAAACATGACGTGAAGGAGAAACATGACGTGAAGGAGAAACATGATGTGAAGGAGAAACATGATGTGAAGGAGAAACATGATGTGAAGGAGAAACATGACGTGAAGGAGAAACATGATGTGAAGGAGAAACATGATGTGAAGGAGAAACATGATGTGAAGGAGAAACATGACGTGAAGGAGAAACATGATGTGAAGGAGAAACATGATGTGAAGGAGAATCATGATGTGAAGGAGAAACATGACGTGAAGGAGAAACATGATGTGAAGGAGAAACATGATGTGAAGGAGAATCATGATGTGAAGGAGAAACATGACGTGAAGGAGAAACATGATGTGAAGGAGAAACATGATGTGAAGGAGAAACATGATGTGAAGGAGAAACATGATGTGAAGGAGAAACATGATGTGAAGGAGAAACATGATGTGAAGGAGAAACATGATGTGAAGGAGAAACATGATGTGAAGGAGAAACATGATGTGAAGGAGAAACATGATGTGAAGGAGAAACATGATGTGAAGGAGAAACATGATGTGAAGGAGAAACATGATGTGAAGGAGAAACATGATGTGAAGGAGAAACATGACGTGAAGGAGAAACATGATGTGAAGGAGAAACATGATGTGAAGGAGAAACATGATGTGAAGGAGAAACATGACGTGAAGGAGAAACATGACGTGAAGGAGAAACATGACGTGAAGGAGAAACATGACGTGAAGGAGAAACATGATGTGAAGGAGAAACATGACGTGAAGGAGAAACATGATGTGAAGGAGAAACATGACGTGAAGGAGAAACATGATGTGAAGGAGAAACATGACGTGAAGGAGAAACATGATGTGAAGGAGAAACATGATGTGAAGGAGAAACATGATGTGAAGGAGAAACATGATGTGAAGGAGAAACATGATGTGAAGGAGAAACATGACGTGAAGGAGAAACATGATGTGAAGGAGAAACATGATGTGAAGGAGAATCATGACGTGAAGGAGAAACATGACGTGAAGGAGAAACATGACGTGAAGGAGAAACATGACGTGAAGGAGAAACATGACGTGAAGGAGAAACATGACGTGAAGGAGAAACATGACGTGAAGGAGAAACATGATGTGAAGGAGAAACATGACGTGAAGGAGAAACATGATGTGAAGGAGAAACATGACGTGAAGGAGAAACATGACGTGAAGGAGAAACATGACGTGAAGGAGAAACATGACGTGAAGGAGAATCATGATGTGAAGGAGAAACATGATGTGATGGAGAAACATGAAACATGATGTGAAGGAGAAACATGATGTGATGGAGAAACATGACGTGAAGGAGAAACATGACGTGAAGGAGAAACATGATGTGAAGGAGAAACATGATGTGAAGGAGAAACATGATGTGAAGGAGAAACATGACGTGAAGGAGAAACATGACGTGAAGGAGAAACATGATGTGAAGGAGAAACATGATGTGAAGGAGAAACATGATGTGAAGGAGAAACATGACGTGAAGGAGAAACATGACGTGAAGGAGAAACATGATGTGAAGGAGAAACATGATGTGAAGGAGAAACATGATGTGAAGGAGAAACATGACGTGAAGGAGAAACATGATGTGAAGGAGAAACATGATGTGAAGGAGAAACATGACGTGAAGGAGAAACATGACGTGAAGGAGAAACATGATGTGAAGGAGAAACATGATGTGAAGGAGAATCATGATGTGAAGGAGAAACATGACGTGAAGGAGAAACATGACGTGAAGGAGAAACATGACGTGAAGGAGAAACATGATGTGAAGGAGAATCATGATGTGAAGGAGAAACATGACGTGAAGGAGAAACATGACGTGAAGGAGAAACATGATGTGAAGGAGAAACATGACGTGAAGGAGAAACATGATGTGAAGGAGAAACATGATGTGAAGGAGAAACATGATGTGAAGGAGAAACATGACGTGAAGGAGAAACATGACGTGAAGGAGAAACATGATGTGAAGGAGAAACATGATGTGAAGGAGAATCATGACGTGAAGGAGAATCATGATGTGAAGGAGAAACATGACGTGAAGGAGAACATGATGTGAAGGAGAATCATGATGTGAAGGAGAAACATGATGTGAAGGAGAAACATGATGTGAAGGAGAAACATGACGTGAAGGAGAAACATGATGTGAAGGAGAAACATGATGTGAAGGAGAAACATGACGTGAAGGAGAATCATGATGTGAAGGAGAAACATGACGTGAAGGAGAATCATGACGTGAAGGAGAATCATGATGTGAAGGAGAAACATGACGTGAAGGAGAAACATGATGTGAAGGAGAAACATGATGTGAAGGAGAATCATGATGTGAAGGAGAAACATGATGTGAAGGAGAAACATGACGTGAAGGAGAAACATGATGTGAAGGAGAAACATGATGTGAAGGAGAAACATGATGTGAAGGAGAAACATGATGTGAAGGAGAAACATGATGTGAAGGAGAAACATGATGTGAAGGAGAAACATGATGTGAAGGAGAAACATGACGTGAAGGAGAAACATGACGTGAAGGAGAAACATGATGTGAAGGAGAATCATGATGTGAAGGAGAAACATGACGTGAAGGAGAAACATGACGTGAAGGAGAAACATGATGTGAAGGAGAAACATGATGTGAAGGAGAAACATGATGTGAAGGAGAAACATGATGTGAAGGAGAAACATGATGTGAAGGAGAAACATGACGTGAAGGAGAAACATGATGTGAAGGAGAAACATGATGTGAAGGAGAAACATGATGTGAAGGAGAAACATGATGTGAAGGAGAAACATGACGTGAAGGAGAAACATGATGTGAAGGAGAAACATGATGTGAAGGAGAAACATGACGTGAAGGAGAAACATGATGTGAAGGAGAAACATGACGTGAAGGAGAAACATGATGTGAAGGAGAAACATGATGTGAAGGAGAAACATGATGTGAAGGAGAAACATGATGTGAAGGAGAAACATGACGTGAAGGAGAAACATGATGTGAAGGAGAAACATGATGTGAAGGAGAAACATGATGTGAAGGAGAAACATGATGTGAAGGAGAAACATGATGTGAAGGAGAAACATGATGTGAAGGAGAATCATGATGTGAAGGAGAAACATGACGTGAAGGAGAAACATGACGTGAAGGAGAAACATGACGTGAAGGAGAAACATGATGTGAAGGAGAATCATGATGTGAAGGAGAAACATGATGTGAAGGAGAAACATGACGTGAAGGAGAAACATGATGTGAAGGAGAAACATGATGTGAAGGAGAATCATGATGTGAAGGAGAAACATGACGTGAAGGAGAAACATGATGTGAAGGAGAAACATGATGTGAAGGAGAATCATGATGTGAAGGAGAAACATGACGTGAAGGAGAAACATGATGTGAAGGAGAATCATGATGTGAAGGAGAAACATGATGTGAAGGAGAAACATGATGTGAAGGAGAAACATGATGTGAAGGAGAAACATGATGTGAAGGAGAAACATGATGTGAAGGAGAAACATGATGTGAAGGAGAAACATGATGTGAAGGAGAAACATGATGTGAAGGAGAAACATGATGTGAAGGAGAAACATGATGTGAAGGAGAAACATGACGTGAAGGAGAAACATGATGTGAAGGAGAAACATGATGTGAAGGAGAAACATGATGTGAAGGAGAAACATGATGTGAAGGAGAAACATGACGTGAAGGAGAAACATGACGTGAAGGAGAAACATGACGTGAAGGAGAAACATGACGTGAAGGAGAAACATGACGTGAAGGAGAAACATGATGTGAAGGAGAAACATGACGTGAAGGAGAAACATGATGTGAAGGAGAAACATGACGTGAAGGAGAAACATGATGTGAAGGAGAAACATGATGTGAAGGAGAAACATGATGTGAAGGAGAAACATGATGTGAAGGAGAAACATGATGTGAAGGAGAAACATGACGTGAAGGAGAAACATGATGTGAAGGAGAAACATGACGTGAAGGAGAAACATGACGTGAAGGAGAAACATGACGTGAAGGAGAAACATGACGTGAAGGAGAAACATGACGTGAAGGAGAAACATGACGTGAAGGAGAAACATGACGTGAAGGAGAAACATGACGTGAAGGAGAAACATGACGTGAAGGAGAAACATGATGTGAAGGAGAAACATGACGTGAAGGAGAAACATGACGTGAAGGAGAAACATGACGTGAAGGAGAAACATGACGTGAAGGAGAAACATGACGTGAAGGAGAAACATGACGTGAAGGAGAAACATGACGTGAAGGAGAAACATGACGTGAAGGAGAAACATGACGTGAAGGAGAAACATGACGTGAAGGAGAAACATGACGTGAAGGAGAAACATGACGTGAAGGAGAAACATGACGTGAAGGAGAAACATGACGTGAAGGAGAAACATGACGTGAAGGAGAAACATGACGTGAAGGAGAAACATGACGTGAAGGAGAAACATGACGTGAAGGAGAAACATGACGTGAAGGAGAAACATGACGTGAAGGAGAAACATGACGTGAAGGAGAAACATGACGTGAAGGAGAAACATGACGTGAAGGAGAAACATGACGTGAAGGAGAAACATGACGTGAAGGAGAAACATGATGTGAAGGAGAAACATGACGTGAAGGAGAAACATGATGTGAAGGAGAAACATGACGTGAAGGAGAAACATGATGTGAAGGAGAAACATGACGTGAAGGAGAAACATGACGTGAAGGAGAAACATGATGTGAAGGAGAAACATGACGTGAAGGAGAATCATGACGTGAAGGAGAAACATGACGTGAAGGAGAAACATGACGTGAAGGAGAAACATGATGTGAAGGAGAAACATGATGTGAAGGAGAAACATGATGTGAAGGAGAAACATGATGTGAAGGAGAAACATGACGTGAAGGAGAAACATGATGTGAAGGAGAAACATGATGTGAAGGAGAAACATGATGTGAAGGAGAAACATGACGTGAAGG
The DNA here is from genome assembly GCA_038048925.1 of Garcialebias charrua. NCBI lineage: Eukaryota > Metazoa > Chordata > Actinopteri > Cyprinodontiformes > Rivulidae > Garcialebias > Garcialebias charrua. The sequence goes on from JBBPBX010087782.1 coordinate 13,234, forward strand.
AGAAACATGATGTGAAGGAGAAACATGATGTGAAGGAGAAACATGATGTGAAGGAGAAACATGACGTGAAGGAGAAACATGACGTGAAGGAGAAACATGACGTGAAGGAGAAACATGACGTGAAGGAGAAACATGACGTGAAGGAGAAACATGACGTGAAGGAGAAACATGATGTGAAGGAGAAACATGACGTGAAGGAGAAACATGATGTGAAGGAGAAACATGACGTGAAGGAGAAACATGATGTGAAGGAGAAACATGATGTGAAGGAGAAACATGATGTGAAGGAGAAACATGACGTGAAGGAGAAACATGATGTGAAGGAGAAACATGACGTGAAGGAGAAACATGACGTGAAGGAGAAACATGATGTGAAGGAGAAACATGACGTGAAGGAGAAACATGACGTGAAGGAGAAACATGACGTGAAGGAGAAACATGATGTGAAGGAGAAACATGACGTGAAGGAGAAACATGATGTGAAGGAGAAACATGATGTGAAGGAGAAACATGACGTGAAGGAGAAACATGACGTGAAGGAGAAACATGATGTGAAGGAGAAACATGACGTGAAGGAGAAACATGATGTGAAGGAGAAACATGACGTGAAGGAGAAACATGACGTGAAGGAGAAACATGACGTGAAGGAGAAACATGACGTGAAGGAGAAACATGACGTGAAGGAGAAACATGACGTGAAGGAGAAACATGACGTGAAGGAGAAACATGATGTGAAGGAGAAACATGACGTGAAGGAGAAACATGATGTGAAGGAGAAACATGACGTGAAGGAGAAACATGATGTGAAGGAGAAACATGACGTGAAGGAGAAACATGACGTGAAGGAGAAACATGACGTGAAGGAGAAACATGATGTGAAGGAGAAACATGACGTGAAGGAGAAACATGACGTGAAGGAGAAACATGATGTGAAGGAGAAACATGACGTGAAGGAGAAACATGACGTGAAGGAGAAACATGATGTGAAGGAGAAACATGATGTGAAGGAGAAACATGACGTGAAGGAGAAACATGACGTGAAGGAGAAACATGACGTGAAGGAGAAACATGACGTGAAGGAGAAACATGACGTGAAGGAGAAACATGACGTGAAGGAGAAACATGACGTGAAGGAGAAACATGACGTGAAGGAGAAACATGACGTGAAGGAGAAACATGATGTGAAGGAGAAACATGACGTGAAGGAGAAACATGACGTGAAGGAGAAACATGACGTGAAGGAGAAACATGATGTGAAGGAGAAACATGACGTGAAGGAGAAACATGACGTGAAGGAGAAACATGATGTGAAGGAGAAACATGATGTGAAGGAGAAACATGATGTGAAGGAGAAACATGACGTGAAGGAGAAACATGACGTGAAGGAGAAACATGATG
>JBBPBX010087783.1:0-14631 GCA_038048925.1 Garcialebias charrua
GTATATATATACAGTATATATATTATAGTATATATATGTATATATATATATATATATATATATATATATATAATATATATATACTGTAGTATGTATTTATATAGTTATATATATGCTTATCTGAATATATATGTATTATTACAGTATCTGAATATGTATACAGTAATGTGTGTGTGAATAAATTGCATCTTTGGTTGTGTCTTGCTAAACATATGTTAAAGTACAGTATTGTATTCCACCAAAATTATTTAAATATGCTAAACTATACGTTCCTACACATGCAGTTTTAATAGCTGTATGCCTAAAATTTAAATATGGGACAATGGGATTACTATTCAGCGTGTTATGATTGATTAAATGCGCTGATACTTTATTATGCCAGCCAAATATATAAGGCTGAGTGGAGCGGACGACGTCTTCAAGATGGCCGCCTGAAATCTCGTCGGCTCCAATAGGCGAGAGCAGTCCATGGGGTATCTAGTGTTCTATATATGATATCTATGGTGGACGCTCGGTGATTTGAGCTCTTTAGCATAGCATTTTTCACACAAAGCTTTTAATACAAAATCAATAAACGCGTTCTCAGCTTGTTATTTCAGAGAAAACCAACTTTTTACACAAAGTCACAGGTTTCAACCGTGAATTTTGGAGCTTCGACAAGACAGGTTTATTCCCAAGGTTGGCCTGTTAGCTTAGCTCGTAGCTTAGCTTCTCAGCTTAGCTGCTTTTAACGATCCAAAAACACTATTTTGGATGGTTAAAGCAGATTTTGAAGAGAAAAGAGAAAGTCAAGTCATCTTTATTTCTAGAGCACATATAAACTGTTATCAAGGTGCTGTGAAAGGGAGGGGTCAGTGAAGAACACCGGAGTTGAGCCTTTTGTCATCCAGTGTCTTCAGTAGAAAGAGAGAGACATGAAGAAACGATAAAGCCGATAAATGAAAATGAGGTTGATCATTTTAATTCATCATGCAATTCATTGATTTATTGTTTATCACAACAGGCCTACATGGAAAACATAAAATGTTTATAGAGAAATGGATTCATTTTAAGAAAAAAAACATGTTTTTAATTTGAGAAATGGATTCATTTTAAGAAAAAAATATGTTTTTAATTTGGTATCATACATCTCAAAAAGTTAGAACAGTGCTCTTTCCCACTGTGGCACATGCCTTCTCTAAACAACTGTCTGTAAATGTTTAGAAACTATGGAGACCAGCCGCTGGAGTTTTTGTAGGGGATGCTGTCCCATTTTTGGATGGGGGATTCTAGCTTTTTAGCAGTCCTGGGTCTTTGCTTTTGTTTTTGTATATTATGCATCATCAAATGTTTTCAATTTGTTAGTGGAAAAGGTAATTTTAGCACCTGGCCTCTTCTACTAAAGCTGTGCGGTTGTAATGGAAGCAGTTTAGCATTGTTTTGCTGAAATAAGCAAGACATTCTCTGAAAAAGACAAATGTCTGAATGGAAGTATATGTTCTTCTAAAACTTGTACATATTTTCCTGCATTGATGGTGCTTTTTCAGCTGTGTAAGCTGCCCATCACATAGAAAGTAATGCACCTCTCTTCTGTGGTTTAAAGAATACCAAGTTTTTGAATTTGACTGATGAAAAAGCGCCCATGTGATGACCATAAGAGAATCCGACCTGTTTTTGACACGTTTTGACCTTGACATCATGTCATGAAGTTGCTGGAGAGGCTGGCCCTTAAGCATGTCAGAGCATACCAGCCACGCATTGGAGTTGACGACGCAATCATCTACCTGCTGCACAGAGCCTACTTGCACCTGGACAGGGCAGGCAGCACTGCAAGAGTCATGTTCTTTGACTTTTCCAGTGCTTTTAACACCATAAGACCTGCTCTACTCTGCAGTAAGCTCCTGGATATGCAGGTGTATGACTCGCTGGTCACTTGGATCAGAGACTACCTCACAGGTCAGCCACAGTATGTGAGGATGCAGAACACCACCTTGGACACTATACTGAGCAGGGCTCCTCGGGACAGTCCTCGCCGTTTCTGTTCACATGCTACACCTCGGACTTCAGGTACAACTCACAATCCTGCCATCTGCACAGTGGCGGACTTAGACATTTTGGGGCCCCAGGCAAACCTTTGTAAAGGGGCCCTCCCCCAAGTCAGCCTAAATGTACCATTAGGCCCTGCCCTGAAGGTCAAAGATTTTCATGTTCATAGTCTAATACTGGGAACTAGACAATAAAAACAACTGTTTTTTTTCTCTACTTTAATAAGGTACAACTATCCTTTAAAGTCTTTTTGCAAAACATGTTTTATTATTATCTCGGGGTCTTGTTCACGAATGAGGGAAAACTGGAGCGTGAGATCGATAGGCGGATAGGTGCAGCATCCGCAGTGAAGCGGGTGCTGTACCGGTCTGTCGTGGTGAAGAGGGAGCTGAGTCGAAAGGCAAAGCTCTCAATTTACCGATCGATCTACGTTCCCACCCTCATCTATGGTCATGAGCTTTGGGTTGTGACCGAAAGAACGAGATCTCGGATACAAGCGGCTGAAATGAGTTTTCTCCGCAGGGTGTCTGGACTCTCCCTTAGAGATAGGGTGAGAAGCTCAGTCATCCGGGAGGGACTCGGATTAGAGCCGCTGCTTCTCCACATCGAGAGGAGCCAGTTGAGGTGGCGACCCGACCCCGGATAAGAGGAAGAAAATGGATGGATGGATGTTTTATTATTGCAATAAAAGGCTCTAAATCAAGTCTTACACCAAAATTCAACAACACTAAATAAACACAAACGAATACAGAGGGTAGATGTGAGCAATACAGTAGAAATATATTTTCCTAAATTATAAGATTTTCACAACTTTAATTCTTTTAACGTTATATTACATATTCTGTAACAGGGAACAGTTGTTAGATCAATGTGAAAAAGTGAGTGTGTGTAGTTGAGATGTGGTACTTTGAGATGAATTCACACACTGGCTCGATATGAACAGCAAGATGTCCAGGCATGAGACACTTTTTACAGCATTAAGTGATCATGAATTACCTTGATTATTCAGCTGGACTTCTATGAAAGTTGTCTTCTGTCTTGTTTCTGGTCTTTAATGATGCATGTTTAAAGACTGCATCTGAAAAAAACAACAAATATGTTAGTGTTGGAGGAAATAAAAGAAAAAATAAGACATTATTACATTTAACACATGTGAAGGCTCTCATTTATCCAAGTTTCCATAATTAAGACTGAAAGTTTTGACTTCTTTTTAAACCTTAAAACTTACACAGACTGTAAGACGTACTGTAAACTAAATGACTCAAATAATGTCACAGATTTTTCCACCTGGATTATTGAGCATGCATCAGGGAATGTCACTTTTCATTTATATCAATTTTTACATTTTAGATAACATTTTAATTTAGCAATCCTAGCCTTTTGATTCTGTTGTTTTAAACTAACAGTGGCATTTCTGTCCAAAGCAAACCTGTCATTATTAAAAAACACATTTTTGCATTACTCTGAAAGCTATAAGTTGTGCTTTATAATGTATTTAATGGAGGGACTATGGACCAAATAACAAAACAATGATAGTCTGATGAAGTTTTAACAGTCAAATATTTTGTAAAATGGTTGAGAATTTTTTTTTATAGATAACTGTGGAATATTTTAGATCTATTCTATTCAATGTAAAGTCCGAATAATTTAATAATACTGTATACTAAGCAAGCAGGGCAGAGAGCTAAAGTAGGTAAAATATATAATCCCCTCTCTCCTACTTAAGTCAGAAGATTTAGGTCGAATATCTTTTAATATTTTGATACAGAAAGAAAACGTGAAAATAGTGGTTGTCTCAGCTGATTACTGTTAGGATTTCTTTTACCCAACCTACAAAATAATTTCTAAAACTCGTACCTCATCATCTTGCTGTGAATCCTCGTCTTTATCTTCATCTTGAGTCACTGCCTCGGCGCCATTGACTTCCTCCTGGATCCTGATGTCCGGTGTCCCATGCAATCTTCACAGAACACCGGCGGCGGTTCCGCCACACTTTTAAATGGGCCGCTGCCGCTCGTGACCGTCATTAGCAGTTGATGAAGTTTTAGAATTCGACCCATTAAAAAAGGTTGTCACTTTCGGTAGTGAAGAAACATACGTTATTGTTTTTTGACGCTTTTTACGTTTTTCAGCTCCGCTTTTCTGTCTCCTGTCTCCCGCTTCTCACTCAAACAGCAGGCGAGCATACAGCACTTCCTGGATTAGTGGGTGACGTCATGACGCATGACGGAATAGTCCATTTTAGTAGGGGGGTACAGAACTCAACCGTTTTTTCTGTTGCGTTTTTAAAGATAGTTTTCATCGTAACTATAATTATTTTTATGTTAAACGTACATTAACAAGCAGGAGCAATGTTAGGGATGTAGGTGACGGCTGGGGCCTCTGCTTATTGGCGGCCCATGCTCATTGGCGGCCCCAGGCAGCGGCCTCATTCGCCTTAATGGTAGATCCGCCACTGCATCTGCAGAATGACTCTGCCATTGTGGGCTGCATCACTGGTGACCAGGAAGCTGAATACAGAGGTGTAGTGGACAGCTTTGTGGAGTGGTGTGGGCAAAACCACCTGCAACTCAACGTTGGAAAAACTAAAGAACTGCAGGTGGACTACAGGAAGAAGATCAGCCGTCCCAACCCTATCAACATCAAGAGTACTAAGGTGGGCACTGTGGACTGCTACAAGTACCTGGGGGTCCACTTAATCTGGACTGGCAGCTAACACCAACCCCCTTTACAAGAAAGGACAGAGTCACCTTTTTCTTCTGAAGAGACTCAGGTCTTTAAACATCTGCAAGATCATGCTGCAGAGGTTTTACCACTCGGTGGTCTCCAGCGTCTTCCTCTATTTTGTGGTGAGCTGGAGCAGCTTGGTGAAGAAAGCTGATGCCAACAGACTTGATAAGCTCATGAAGAGAGCTGGCTCAGTTCTGGGAGTGGACCTGCAGTCTCTGACAGAGGTGTCTGAGCAGAGGATGCTGAGGAAACTGCTCCAGATCCTGAACAACACGTCACACCCCCTGCATGACACACTGGACTCTTACCGCAGCACATTCAGTCGTAGGCTGAGCCCATGGAGGTGTACCACAGAACAACAGGAAGTCCTTCCTCCCTGTGGCTATCAAACTTTTCAACGCCTCCCCTTTTCTACACAAAAGACAATAAATTAATCCTGTACTACAATAAAGTATTTAATGTTTCTGTCTGCACCTGAGCTGTTTTAGACCTTAATTTTTAAAATATATATTCTGTTATTTTTTATATTTTGTGTGATTCCTTGTTTGTGTTTATTTGTACTGGAACTCTGGCACAACAATTTCCTGTGGGATCAATAAAGTTCTATCTTATCTTATCTTTTAACACAGTTCTGTCCAAGGGCTTACAGATCGTAGGCATCCAGTATTGATTTTCAGTCTTGTCTTTTACTCACAGAGATTTATTTAGATTAAATTATAAACCATAGATTCTAGGATGTTACAATACAAGATTATGCAATGGGGAGAAAAAAACAAGCAGAATATATTTTTCTGCTACTACATGAATTTAACTTCATCGTATTGCCACTGTAAGCTGGGTTTCATCTCTTCGGAGAAAATCGGACATTTGCTGCAGCGTCGTCTCATTGTCCCTTGAGGCTCGCTTGTGTTTGCTGAGGTCAAAGCCAGTGTCAGGATGGACAAGGACATTGTATGTACTTTGAGGACAAGCGGTCCCTTTAGATCATGTCATACTGAAGCAGTGCAGCCCTTTCTGGAGTTTAAGTCAGATGTATTTACAAACGAGAACGAGCATTTTTCTTTGTGCAGTCCGTTTCAGTCCAGATCTTTCCATTTTGGAGTGCAGACTGATTTTAATCCAATAAGACTTTGTCCCAGTGGGTTTTCTCTGTCTTTTTAATATATGATGAAGTTGTTGTTTCATATTGTGCTTTTGTTGCAAGGCGGAAATCATTCCAAGGAGAAAATGACGAAAAAGTATCTTCTCACCTTGTTCCTAAACTCTTAAAAGCTAGAATGTAACATTTTTATTGCACTGCTCTTGTACTTGGATCAATGCTTGATCTGAGGTCAGTAGACCCAAAATTCATTAATTTGAACACACAGAGCATGCAGTTGAAAACTTGAGACAATGTTCATGAGCAAATGACATTCAGGCAGCACTGGCGTCAGTTTGCACTGCCCTCAAGGAACGATATCTGTCCATTATTTGTTAGGATTCAAGAACCAATGAGTCAGAAAGTCTTGGGACATCCTGACATAATGTGTGTGCACTGCTGCTGTCTGTGACCTAATTCAAGGATTCAAGGATGCAAGATTCTTTATTGTCATTCTCATCACATGTGGTACATGAGGTGGAACAAAATTGTGTACACAGGGTCCCAGTTACATCCAACAAAAGTACAAAATGTAAAAGAAAAACAGTAAGAAGATTTAAGATGAACTAAGAAAAACGTTGACTATAAATACACTAAGTACTAGTAGTACAAAAACAATACGCCAAACAGCAGCACAAACATTAGTCTGTGTGAGTAGATGAGCACGAATGAACACAGCAGCAGGAAACAAATCAGCTACATCATGATGTGATTTTTTTCCCCCAGTGATTATCCTGGTTAGAGATTCATGAGTCTAACAGCCTCAGGGTAGAAGATATTCCTCAGTCTAATGGTTCTACACTTAATATTTCTCAGCCTTCTGCCTGAGGGGAGTGGGGCAAAAAGTGCATGTGCTGGGTGAGTGGGGTCCTTCATGATGCAGGTGGCCCTCTTCCTGCATCTGGAGGTGTAGATGTCTGTGATGGTGGGGAGGCTGACTCCGATAACTCTGATAAATCAGATAACTCGGATAACCCTGATGACCCTGACTCCTAATAAATATGGTAAAGGAAATATTTAAATAAAGAGTAAGCCAGGAAACATACAAACCAAGAACTACAAAGTAGAAGTAATTAACTGCCAATTTTGTTACTTAACCAAATGTGACTTGTCATGTTGTATTTGTCTATTTGTTGAGTCTTTTTTATTAAAAGAATATCAGGTTGGAAAGGAACAAATAGGTAATGTTGCACAGTGCGAGTATCTTGAGAAACGTAATTGCAATTTGAAAGGATATTTTAGGTGTGTTTGGTTGATGGTGGTAGTGAGATGTTTGGGTTCAGCATCTTTTGAGATGCTTGTAGAAAGTTTACCCAGTTCAAACTGCTGCTGTTTGTTTTCAAAGCTCTGAATGGACTTGCACCTCTGTACATCTCAGAACTTTTGAAAGTCCATCAGCCCGGCAGAGCTTTACGATCTGCCAGTCAACACCTGCTGGAGGTGCCTCACTCAAGGTACAAACAATGGGGAGACCGGTCATTTTCTGTTGCCGGCCCAAAAGCCTGGAACAGTCTCCCCCTTGAGCTGCGTGCCACCTCTGATCTGACTCTGTTCAAAACCAGACTGAAGACCCACTTGTTCAAAAAAGCTTTCAGTGTGTAACTTTTATTACTTTTGGTATTTTAGTATGTAGCATTTTTATTTCCATTGCCTTCTTTTATTACTGTTGTTTTTTATTCTATTTTCACTGATTTATTGTTCCAGTTTATTCATCTTTTTATCCTGTTAAGCACCTTGGTCAATGCAAGGCATTGTAGGAAGGTGCTATACAAATAAAGTTTATTATTATTATGACCAATAACTCTTGAATATAGTCTTTAAAGGCCTGATACTTTACATGGAGTTTATTGAGCGCTGGTCTGAGCTCCATCAGTTTGGAGCTCAAACTAGCGCTCTACAAACTGGTTGAAAAAAGACCTCAAACTTTACTCAGTTTTATTTTTCAAATGCTCAGTTGTCTCATCTGTTGTTTGCTAAAGGATGGTTCTTGCTTCAGACGTAAAGTACAATGAGAGTTGTGCATCAAACTTGCACAGACTATTTAAACACTGCACTGTAAGTAATATATCAGCCACCCGGGGTGGATTAACAAACCTTCATCTAAACCCTGGACTTTACTGTCGCTCCATTCCTTTTTGTTTCAGAGGCTAACATAATCAATCATCTCCTTCCTTGAGCTAACTTTAAAAGTAAAAACTTCTCATTTTCATTATGTTTGTCTCATGTTATCTCTGTCAATTCTATATAAAATAAGAAACTCCTTTATTTCTCTAATGTTTAACTCACCAAGATCCATATGCACACTGCTAAGATCAATCTGTATTGAATTTTTTGTGATTTAATTCTCCAGAATCCTTTTTCCTCCACCTCCTTCATAATTCATTCTGACACACTCATCAATCTCACCGGTCTTTGGATAGATGAGATGATAAAGGGTTTCTAATGAGTTTCATGGCGCAGACTTTGAGGAATGCAACTTGTGTTAATAATTTCTCATTTCAGCGATCACCAGATGCAGACATTGTGTGATATCGATTGCCTAATCATTCATCCATCCATCCACCCACCTACTACCCATTTCTTCCTTTCTGGGTCGCATGGGCCACTAGTTTCCATATCCAGCATTCACTGTGTGAGAGGCGGGGGACACCCTGGGCAAGTCTCAGTCCATCACAGTGACACAGAGACAAATGAGACAAACATTCACACATGCACAGAAAAAACATGCAAACCCCCCCTTCCCCCCAGAAAGGTCCCGGCCGGCATTCGAGCCGACGACCTTCTTGCTGAGAGGCAACAGCTCTACCAACTGAGCCACCGTGACACCACTGAATGATTAACTTACCATTAAGTAATTAAAAAACTTGCATTTCCACCAGTCTTTTGAAGTAATGAATGTGGGAGCTCACTATCGTTAATAATTCTTTGTTTTGAGTTTTAGCTTGACAAATGTGCAACATTAACACACCAAGACAATGTTTTTTTCATGTTCCACTTAACAGATACAAATCTTGGTTTGTTTTCTATAAGAAGTACGTAAAACAGGATTTATTGTGAGAGCGTGACCTTTTGACTCTTTCCACTTCAGAGGAAAACTGCAGTCCATGAACTAAATTTGCCCTACAATCTTATTAGAAGGATTATTGTCAGAAGTACAGCCACTTCACTGACAGCTCTGCACATTCGTTGTTTTAGGCTTGTTTTTGCAAGACTTATTTTTCCACTTGGTTTCCCATGCAGACAAATGTGAAAAGCCTTGTAGTTGTCATTGGACCTTCTACTATCAAACAGTCCGTCGTGGGAATAATTCCTGTTTAATCAGTGCTTGTAGGGAAGCTTTAGGTACTGTATAGTGGTACTTGCTCATCCATGTGCCTTCTACATTTGTTATTTTACTTTCCCTTGATGGACTTTGCTGAGCAAAGATCCTCTAATTGTCATCTTTGCTCAAACTAACCCTGTGGAGATGATTCACTGTAGACTGTAGCTCGACTGATGAGTTTGTCTATGACTTAATGCTTTTTCTTTCTTTCGGCTGCTTCCTTCTTCAGGGGTCGCCACAGGGAACTATCTCTCACAGAGATTTGACAATTGTTTTTATGCCGGATGCCCTTCCTGACGCAACCACAGAACACCGAGCTACCACAGCCCTCTGTGTGGAGCAGAGAGCTGCCATCTAGGGTGCTCTGAGGAGCAGATGGTGGGGGGTTAAGGATCTTGCTCATGGGCCAGAGTGGGGCAAATCAGGGTGGAGGCAGGTGTGGGATCTTCACCTTTTCCCACTCACATTTTGATGTCTGTACGAGGAGTCAAACCAGTGCCCTTCTGAACACAGGCCCACCTTCTCTAACCTCTGCACCACCACTGCCCCTGTCTCTGACCAATGCTGATCTTTAGAAATCAGGGCAGGTGATGGCCTATACTGTATACTGTACATATAAATTAGATACATTTTCATTTAACACAATAAAACTATAATGATTTAACTTTGAACTTGAAGTGCAGTCTGTGGCTGCTATTAGAACAGTTTCTGTAACGAACCCCCAAATGGCTGGACCAAAATCACCACAACAGTTAAACAGTTTTAACAACTTTTATTAAAGCTTCAGTATGTAGCTTTTTTTATGAACATATTTCTTCACTCTGTCACTACCTCCTGACAGACTGATGTTAGCCAGGTAATCTCTGAAAAAAAATTAAAAAAAATATTGTCCCCTTGCTTCTCCAGGTGGTAAATAAGCATTTCTAAAAAGAAAAGGTGACCCGCCATTTTCCAGCCAATAAAAACAGAGTTTGTAACCAGCCAATAAAAACAGAGCTTGAATTTGAATCAGCCAATAAAAACAGAGCTTGAATTTGAAATTCAACAGACCACAAGGGGGCAGAGCCACATATGGCTCTGAGGGGGAGGGATCAGAATGCTTTGCCTGTTGAAAATATTTCTAAGTGCTGCAGTTCTACAGAAACTGCATACTGAACCTTTAATATTCAGGCTGGCTCTGGTGTCGAGAGGGAACCCACAGGCTGGAACAAGTCTGCAGAATGGAGGAGAACGGTTTAGTGATCAGGCTGATGAAAACAGGAAACCTGACATTCAATGAGATGCAGCCACTAACCGTCTCACAGATGGATGGGGGTTCTCAAAGAGTGGAGACACTCCAGCTGAGCAGGTCCGTTGCAGGAGGGGCTGTAGCCGGTGAGGGGGGGAACAGCCAGCCGCAGTGAGGGTCCGTGACGTAATCCAGTGACGTAGTGGGGATTCCCACAAGCGAGGGTCGAAAGCCGGGAAGCAGAAGAGCGTAGATCCAACAGGAGAAGGCAAAGAGACGTGGTGAGGCAGGCGAAGGTCAAAGCACAAATCCGATGGGCGTCAGTCCGAGAAGGAGAAGCAGGAGGCGGAAAGTCAGGCAGGCGAGGCGTCAGAAAACCAGGAGATCAAAGAGGCGAGGATACGTGAACCAGGAAACAGGACAGGAAAGAGCGCGTGATATTTACTTACAGATGACTGTGTTCAACTATCTGGCAGAGAGCTGGTGTGAGAGTCTGGTTTATAAAGGGTGCAGCAACAGGTGCAGCTGATCGAACCTAATCAGAGCTGCAGTGTAAACAAACCGGTTCGAAGGTGAAGACAAACCTAAACCCACATGCAGCAGAGACAAGCTGAAAACACACCACATGACAGAAGAGACAGAAAAGGAGCCAGATACACCAAGCGATGTACAGAGTGACAGAAAAACTGATCTAACAGGCGTGAAACGTGACATATCCCCACCTCAAGGGACGCCTCCTGGCGTCCCTTGAGGTTGGTCCGGATGGAGCCTATGGAAGTCAGTGATGAGGGACCTGTCCAAAACATGGCGGGAGGGAACCCAGGAACGTTCCTCCGGGTCGTACCCCCCCAGTCAACCAGGTACTGGAGGCCGCGGCCCCTCCGTCTAGAACGGAGGAGGCGACAGACAGTATAGGCGGGGGACCCGTCAATAAGGCGGGCAGGAGGAGGGGACTGTTACAACCCCACCCTGAGGCTAATCAGGTAAAAATATGGCACTGGGTGTAACATAAAAAAAAACTAACAGTTGATGTCAATAAAATAACATGTTTATTTTACAAAGTAGAAAAGAGAAAAAACAAACAGGCAAACACAGGGAAGCTTTAAGCTTCAGGGTCTCCAAGGCCAAAACAACAAACAAAACACCCCCTTCTAACTATAAAGAAAATATATAACTAGCTAGAAGTAAACTTAAAAATACAAAGGCTGAACTCCGTAGCTATCCACAAAACAGGAGAAAACAGGTTAGAACAGAAATGGCAGAGAACCCCTACCAGCTTCCCCTGTGAACAGAGAAAAAAACAACATTAGTTAGGCACTTACAAACTTCACCAAAATGCTCACAGCAAGATCAGTTAAGTTTCCACAAACCACACAGACAAGATCACAGCAGATCAAGGCCCAGACAAAAGGGACCTGACATCTCTGGCATGAAGCTCTTTATGGGGCGGCTGACGAGCTCAAACATTCACCTGTGGCAGCCAGGTAGAACTGAAACACAATAGGAGAGAGAGGGCTCCCTCAAGAAAAGAGAGCCCTTAGAGGTCAGTGACCGTAACAGGGACTGAACAGGAGGGTGAAAACCAGAGGTCACCACAGGCTTGATACAGGAAACATGAAACGTGGGGTGAACACGGAGGGCCTTGGGCAGGGAGACACGGACAGAAACAGGGTTGATAACTTTGGAAATGGGAAAAAGGGCCAATAAAACGGGGGGCGAGCTTGCGGGATTGAGCTTTAAGGGGAAGGTTCTTGGTGGAGAGCCAGACCTTTTGACCCACTTCATAGTCGGGCTGAGGAGTACTACGGCGATCGGCCTTCCTAATGTAAACCGCCGTAGTCTTGAGCAAAGCTCGTCTGGCTCTCCTCCAAACCCTCTGGCATCTAAGGGCCGCCAGGTGGGCAGAAGGAACACTGGCCTTGCATTCCTGAACAGAAAAAAACGGGGGATCGAAAACCAAAAATGACATAAAAGGGTGAAAGACCAGTAGCAGAGGAGGGGAGCGAATTAAGGCCCTGTTTACACGGACACTGTGTGGGGGAAACGCAACTTTTGGGTATGTTAATTAGGTTGAAAGTTTTGCGTTGACATGGGCGAATTCTGTGGATACGACTCTCTCCCCCCACCCCCCGTACTCATGAATTTACTGTAGTTACCATGCTGGGCCATTAGATGGCGCTGTGATTTTTGGAACCTTCACTACTGCGCATGCGTGCCACTGCTGCCTGAGGTAAACAGAGCACACGAGGCAGCCTGTTTTCCTCTCTGGCTAAAAGTTCAGCTACTACAAGTTGTTGTCAACAAGTTAACAACAAGTTAAAGCTGGAATTTGGATAAGAGTCAACAGATTTGACACCAAGTGGGGCCGCTTCATCTGCGCACCAGTTGCTGACTGGACCGGAACCGAGTCAACATGTCTGACTTTAGTCCGTGAGAATCAGCTGATTTACAGCAGCGCTACAAGGTAAACGATGTTCTTAATAATGTTTCCTTGTGTTTAGTTCGATCACAGAACAACCAACTGAGGTTTTATTTTTATTTTTTTCCTGCGAGGTCGAAGCTGTTCCACGAAGCGGACCGGTTCGGATGTGGGTCCAGTGTCCACCAGGATGAACAACAGAGTCCAGTTCATTAAAGTTCGGTTAACGTGTTTTTAAAAGTGTTCAATTTAATTCTCAGTGTTTGTGACATGAGTTTGTGGTGTTGAATAAATAAATAAATTAAAAATCAACCTGGTGTCTTCATTTTCAGCAGCATGTTAGGCATGACGTAACGAGTCCAGATAGCTTCATTTAGCTCAGATAAATTTAAATATCTCCCACGCTAACATAAATACTGTTTATTATTGTTAAACTGTTAATATATAGCACATTTAGTATGTTATAGTGCAGCGTGACACGTGAAATGTCCGACTGCCTCGTTAACAGACAACTGGATCCAGGCAGCTGGCTCTCTTCCAACACAGATGCAGGTAAGGTGTAGAATAATTAAATATGAGAATCAAAATATATTCCATCAGCTATAGTTCAGAAAGTGGTGCGTGTGTCCACTGTCCAGTCCACCGCCATTGTTAAAATGCCGGCTGTCTGCGCGTGCGTGCTGCGTGCATGTGGTTGACACAAAAGCTCCGCGGGAGATGTTTACATTATCAACGGGGGGTCAGCGAAAAACTTCCACCTTGAGAGCAGGATCAGAAAAGTATCGGAGTCAAAGAGGGGGGCCAGCAGCGTCGTGTAGGCGATAAGCAAAGACGCAAAGAGAAAGTAGCGGTTACACTCAAAATACGCGCCGTGTAAACTGGCCCTAAGAGCGTGTTCCACCCAGGGTAGGGCAGAGGACTATTTCTCGGGGTCCTGCTGGCAGAGGAGCCTAAGCTTACCCTCCACCTCCTGGTTAGCTCTCTCCGCCTGGCCATCAGTCTCAGGATGGAAACCAGAGGAGAGACTGATGGAAATACCAAGCAGGTCACAGAACTCACTCCAGAAGAGAGAAACAAACTGAGGGCCCCTGTTGGACACAATGTTACGTGGGAGCCCGTGAAGCCTAAACACTTCACGGACCATGATGTGGGCTAACTCCTTGGAGGAAGGTAGCTGCTGGAGGGGAACTAAGTGGGTCATTTTAGAGAACCGGTCAACCATGGTGAGAATGACCGTGTGACCCCCTGAATCGGGAAGACCAGTGATGAAGTCCATGCCTATATGAGACCATGGACGAGAAGGACAGGGGAGAGGACGGAGGAGACCTGAGGGGGACGTCTAGAGGATTTGGACTGGGAGCAAGCAGGGCAGGAGCGAACAAAAGTGTGGACGTCCTTGGACAAGGTCTCCCACCAGAATTGAGCCCGGACCAAGGCGAGCGTCTTGGTAAGGCCCGGGTGACAGTGAAGACGAGAAGAGTGACAAAAATCTAACACCCGCCCAATCAACTCTGGGGGAACATAAAGACGATCCCTAGGGCAGACAGGAGGAGGAGGACGTGACTGGTTGGAAGATCTCAGGTCAGATTATAGTTGGGTAATGGCCAGGCGGGCAGACTTAGGGAGAATAAAGTTTTCCTCGACCGCAGGAGAGGGTGAGTCGCCCTCAGAGATACGTGATAAGGCGTCAGGTTTAACATTCTTCTCACCTGGGCGATAAGACAGGGTAAAGTTGAAACGAGAGAAGAAAAGTGCCCACCTGGCCTGGC
>JBBPBX010087785.1:0-14631 GCA_038048925.1 Garcialebias charrua
TACTCGTTTGAAAGCAGAAATGGCAGCGGTAACTACCGTACATGCAAACGCAACAATAAATGCTTGTGTTGTCTCCCAGAAAATCAGAGGCAGAGGTAAGCAGCTTCCAAAGACATCTGATGAATAAAACATTTCAAAGACGATCCAAGTCTGTTTGACATATACAGTCAAATCACATTCTTGGCGCGCCGGCGGGTGTAGGCTAGAAGCTATGCCAGTGTTGAAAGCGTTGTGGGGGGTGGGGATGGAGACAAGTCCATTATCTGCTCCCTCTTACTTAAAACGTGGCTTCCCCTCGTGCTCCCCACAATCACCTATGGACTTTCTCCCATAGTTCAGCAGCAGGGAAGGCTGATAATTGGTTAGACTGCTGCACAGTCAGAGCAACACTGTTCTTTTCTTACCTCATTAGAGACACCCATAAAGCTGCAAAGAAATTTCAATAAGCTGTCTGATTCAAGTCTTTTTGACATTTGCAGATATTCTATTGACTGAATAAAGTCAATACTCTCAGGGACACAGGACTGTATATGTGTTTTCTTTACCTGACTTGTATGACATGACTCACATGCAAGATGAAAGATCAAGCACGCCGGGAATGTTGTGTTTGCATACAGCCGTGCGTCTGCATGATAGTAAATCGAAAGGCCTTTGAATATTATTTGCGTTTGATGAGTAAATACATGGATTTTATTCTTGTATGGTTTCCCCTTGCTAAGGTTGGGTTAGGGTCACTAAACACTTTCATCAACCAATTAATCAGTCAAACGGCGGATCAAAATGGTCTTAACGGACCTATAAATACTGCCTTATTCATACATTATTACTAAATATTGCATGCTGTTTAAATGTATTGCTGCTAAATGTTTGTTTAAAGGCTGAATTGATTCAGGAAAGTGAGCACCATTAGCTTTATAGTGATATCATTACAGTAGACTGTGCAGAAGCCAAAAGATGCAAATGAAATGAAAGTGTCATGATTATCAATGTTGTGGTTAGTCAAGGCCATAGTGCCTCCGAGGAGCGAGTCAGAATGTCTTCCAGTGTTATGAAAGCAAGTTTGTTCAGACAATGTCTATCTGCAACAAGGTCAAATTAGATATAATAAGGAAAGATTACTGTAGCATCATTGTTGCTACAGTACTCTATTAGAGAAAGTCAAAATAGACTACATGGTCCCAACCATGTATTATTATTGTTCAAATCTAATAGGCTTTGTTTAATTATGAAGTAAATACCAACATGAGACAAAACAAAGATTTTTTTCTTTTTATTAATTTCAAATACAAAATACAGCAATTGAATAGACACATGACACAAGACATACAATATAAATTTAAAATGAAGGGTGGCATAATGAAGAGAGTATCTTATTCTATCTGCCCCCATTGTACAGAACAAATCAATTCGAACAGAAAACCTTCAATAAGCAACTAGAAAAAAGAGAGAAATATGCATAATAATAATAATAATAAGTCAAGAAGACAAAAAAAGGAACGACACATGTAATTAACAATTTTGACACTAGACAATATAAATTATTTTATATATATTTTTGCAAATATATTTTTTAATCATATTCTTAAATGAGGATATTGATTTTGCATTTTTAATTTTGGCTTCCAAATTATTCCATAATCTAATTCCTTGGATCGAGGTTGACCAAATAGATGTTTGAGTATTTAAGATAGAAGAAGAAGTTGGTGTATTTCATCAAGCAATATAAGAGCTACAAACAACTAGAAGACCATCAATTCCCATCTATCTTTTCAGTCAGTCAGTATGTCTGTCTGTCTGTCTGTCTGTCTGTCTGTCTGTCTGTCTGTCAGTCAGTCTGTCTGTCTGTCTGTCTGTCTGTCTATCTTATGTTAGTTAGATTGACTTTTGCTACATTTTTATATCTCAATGCAAACATACAGTGCCATAAACATAACCACCGATGATGAACACATCTTATATCATGTCTACTTTAATAACTACCGTAATATTAATTTTTACATGCTTCTTCCTTTTTGGGTCACGGGCAAATCACTGGTGCCCATATCCAGCCATCACTGCAAGAGGTGGGGGACACCATGGACAGGTCTCCAGTCCATCACAGGGACACATGGAGACAAACAACCATTCACTCTCTCACTCACACCTAGAGATAATTTATAGATACCAATCGGCCTAACATGCATGTTGTGGGAGGAAACTGGAGAAAACCCACACATGCACAGAGAGAACATGCAAACTCCAATCATTATGGTCCCCTGGCCGGGATTTGACCTGGCGAACTTCTCGTTGAGAGGCAGCAGTTCTACCAACTGTGCCACCTTAATTGATTAATTAAATAATTCATTAATTAATTCACATTTGATAAATCCTTCAGTTAGGATTGACTTGGGTTTCCTGAGCCAAGTTCTGCTGGAATTTTTTTCTTCCTGTTTAAGGAGTTGTTTCTTTCCACTGTTGCCTCTGTGCTGCTCATTTATTAAATATAAATTAATTTAACTGAATTGAGTTAAGCAAATAATTCACTAGGCTGTGACTGTTGTTGAGAAATTGTTAATGAGAATTATGAGGGGGTTTCCAAAGTGTCTCAAAACTTTTGTGAGGGTTTCCTGATGCATGCTCAATAATCCAGGTGGAAAAATCTAAAAAACCTAAGTCTGGTCCTCTGGACATTCAAAAACAAAACAAAACAAAACAAAGCAAAAAAAATCGTAGAAACGTTTCGTCTTTCCTCCGAAAGACTTCTTCAGTCTGAGGAGCTGTATTCAGTCTTAGGCCCTGTTTACACGGCGCGTATTTTGAGTGAAACCGCTCCTTTCTCTCTGCGTCTTTGCTTATCGTTGACACGAGTCCACTAGCTCCCCTCTTTGACTCCGATGGTTTTCTGATCCAGCGCTCAGGGTGGATCTTTTTCGCTGACCCTCCGTTGATAATGTTTATGTTTGTTTATTAAATTTGTTCATTTTTTTACAAAAGAAACACAATACAAGACAATCCCATAAATGATAATGTACAAAATGTAAAAAAATGAAAGGTAGCAGAAAGAAGAATAAATCTTATTATATCTGCCCCTTTTTTCAAACAATCAGATTAAACAATAATAATCTTCCACCAACAGTACAAAATGACTAACTCTTTCTAATTTTCTAACTAATACAATACACAATACGTCATTTCATATATATATTTTTAACAAATTCATTTTGATCATTTTCTTAAATGTAAACATTGACTTGGCATTTTTAACTACATTCTCCAAGCCATTCCATAATCTAATTCCCTGGATTGAGGTAGAACGTCCCTTCAAACTAGTTCTGAATTGTGGTTTTACAAACATCTCTGTTCCCTTAAGGTTATAACAACTTTGTCTTTTAACAAAATGCATTTGGATATTTAAAGGTAATGCGTTATTCTGAGCCCTATACATAACTGATAAAATATTATAATCTACCAAATCATGGAACTTCAATAACTTCAGTTGATAAAATAATGTACTTGATGGATGACGGTAATGTTTTCTAGTGATAATTCTTACAGCTCTTTTCTGTAATACAAAAATAGGCTTTGTGATTGTTTTACACGCTTCCCCCAAACATCAATACAATAGATTAAGTGTGGAACAATGATTGTGTTATACAACAAATACAGAGCTTTATCATTCAATAGGTCTCTGACTTTGTACAGTACTGCAATCGATTTAGCTATTTTTATTCTTACAGAATTTATGTGTTGTTTCCATGTCAGTTTGTCATCAATGATAACACCCAAAAACTTCACCTCACTCACTCTACAAATCTCAACACCTTCAATTTTGAGTGGAACATCAACAGTTTTCTTTTTATTACTGAATATCATATAATTAGTTTTTTCTAGATTTAATGATAATTTATTGATTTTAAACCAAGTTTGTATTTTGACAAATTCTGTCTTTATCAATTCCAACATTTGTTCTACATCTTCACCTAAACAGAAAAAAGTGGTATCATCAGCAAAAAGTACACATTTAAGGAGTCCTGTAATAATGTAAACATCTCCTGCTGATCTTTTGTTTCAACACATGCGCGCAGCACGCATGCGCAGACAGTCAGGGCAGGTGGACATTTCACGTGTCATGCTGCAAAATATGTGCTATATTATAACATTTTAACAATAATAAACAGTATTTATGTTGGCGTGGGAGATATATAAATTTATCTGGACTACAGTATCTATCTGGACTCGTTACGTTATTTAAACAATGCGTAACAAACATGCTGTGAAAATGAAGACACCAGGTTTATTTATTTTTATTTATTCAACACCACAAACTGTATGTCACACAAACACTGAGAATTAAACTGAACACTATTAAAACACGTTAACCGAACTGTAAATACATTAATGAACTGGACTCTTGCTGTGTTTTCATCTGGACCCCATCAGAACCGGTCCGCCTGTTGGAACGACAGCTTCTCCACCTGGCAGAAAAAAAAAAAAAAAAAATAAAAACTCTGTTGTTGTGTGATCAAAGTAAACACAAGCAAACATTATATTAAGAACGTTGATTTACCTGCTGTAAGTCATGTTTTTCACGGAGTAAAGTCCGACATCATCCTCATCGTCACTCGGTTCTGGTCCACAGTCCACTCAGCAACTGGTGTGCAGCTTGTTAGCTGAAGCGGGTCCCGCTTGGCGACAAATCTGTCGACTATTATCCAAATTCAGCTTTAACTTGTTGTTAAGTTGTTGTTAGCTCAACGTTTAGCCCAGAAGAACGCAGCAGTCTGTGAGGTAGCACGCATGCACAGTGGGTGAAGGTTCAAAAATTCATAGCGCCATTTAATGACCTGGCATGGTAACTACAGTGGATTCATGAAAGGAGGAGGGGGTCATGAGGGAAGGGGGAGATTCGAGCAGATCCGTGTCAACGCAAAACTTTTCATCCAATTAAGGCCCTGTTTACACGGACACTGTGGGGGGAAACAGAACTTTTGGGTATGTTAATTAGGTTGACAGTTTTGCGTTGACATGGGCGAATTCTGTGGATACGACTCTCTCCCCCCTCACCCCCCGTCCTCATGACTTTACTGTAGTTACCATGCTGGGCCATTAGATGGCGCTGTGATTTTTGGAACCTTCACTACTGCACACGCGTGCTCAGTGTTGCCAGGTGTACGATAATTATCGTATTTGTACGATAATTTTGCCCTCTGTACGATGTACGATCAATAATCCCGAAAAAGGCCAAAAATACGATAATTTGACCATTCCCTGAAGGTGTAGTTGTGATCGGTTTCCATCAGCCTGTCGCAACTGTCTGTCGGAGTTTTTTTGTGAACCCTGAAGGCATCTTGAAATTCCAGCCAATCGTGCTTTTCTAAATGTGACCTAAGAGTGACGTATGTGCAGAACAACGACCATGATTGGCTGAATAGTCCGCTGCGCCCGCCCCATGCGTTAGAAAAAGCAGAGCAGCAGAGCCGTGTGACACCGGTTTGGAAGAAGTGATGAAAATGATAGAAGTTGAACGTTAAATGATAAGAAATAAAATATGACAGGAAAACTGGGACATTACTGATACAGGAAGACATTTACACAACAACAGAGTGACTATAGAGCATACTTGTTATTTTGTTTATGACGGCCGTACGATAATTTCTCTCAAAATACGATAATTTTAGGGCTCTAGTACGATAATCCTACATTTCTCACCTGGCAACACTGCGCGTGCTGCCTGTGGTAAACAGAGCAGACGAGGCAGCCTGTTTTCCTCTCTGGCTAAAAGTTCAGCTACTACAAGTTGTTGTCAACAAGTTAACAACAAGTTAAAGCTGGAATTTGGATAAGAGTCAACAGATTTGACACCAAGTGGGACCGCTTCATCTAACAAGCTGCACACCAGTTGCTGACTGGACCGGAACCGCGTCAACATGTCTGACTTTAGTCCGTGAGAATCAGCTGATTTCCAGCAGCGCTACAAGGTAAACAATGTTCTTAATAATGTTTCCTTGTGTTTAGTTCGATCACAGAACAACCAACTGAGGTTTTATTTTTATTTTTTTCCTGCGAGGTCGAAGCTGTTCCACGAAGCGGACCGGCGGTTCGGATGTGGGTCCAGTTTCCACCAGGATGAAAACAACAGAGTCCAGTTCATTAAAGTTCGGTTAACGTGTTTTTAAAAGTGTTCAATTTAATTCTCAGTGTTTGTGACATGAGTTTGTGGTGTTGAATAAATAAATAAATTAAAAATCAACCTGGTGTCTTCATTTTCAACATGCAGCATGTTAGGCATGACGTAACGAGTCCAGATAGCTTCATTTAGCTCAGATAAATTTAAATATCTCCCACGCTAACATAAATACTGTTTATTATTGTTAAACTGTTAATATATAGCACATTTAGTATGTTATAGTGCAGCGTGACACGTGAAATGTCCGACTGCCTCGTTAACAGACAACTGGATCCAGGCAGCTGGCTCTCTTCCAACACAGATGCAGGTAAGGTGTAGAATAATTAAATATGAGAATCAAAATATATTCCATCAGCTATAGTTCAGAAAGTGGTGCGTGTGTCCACTGTCCAGTCCACCGCCATTGTTAAAATGCCGGCTGTCTGCGCGTGCGTGCTGCGTGCATGTGTTCAAACAAAAGCTCCGTGGGAGATGTTTACATTATCAACGGGGGGTCAGCGAAAAAGTTCCACTTTGAGAGCAGGATCAGAAAAGTATCGGAGTCAAAGAGGGGGGCCAGCAGCGTCGTGTAGGCGATAAGCAAAGTCGCAAAGAGAAAGTAGCGGTTACACTCAAAATACGGACGTGTAAACTGGCCCTAACATACCCAAAACCTCTGTTTCCCCCCACAGTGTCCGTGTAAACAGGGCCTTATACAAAGCACCTTCTCATAGTGGATCAACCAGTTTGCTGCTGACATCCAAAACTAGCTGCTCACATGATTAAGGAGGACCATCAGCCTAACGATGGATCGTTAGCACCCTGATGGTTGTTTGCTATTCACAGAGGCTGAGGCCCTGTACACACGTAGCCGTTTATCAGTAAAACCGAACAGTTTATCATGCGGTTTGGCCTTTCATCCACACGTGAACTCCGGTTGATGCAACTATAAACGAATAATAACAAAACTCCGACCAAAGTGGAGATTTGAGAACTCTCCACGTTCGAGTCTGCGTGTGGACTTCAGAACCGGAGGTTTCTGCTCCACCTCCTCCAGCTGCTGCGGCGCTGACAGTCACATAATGCTCTAAAAAAAAAGTGCTAAAAAGTCAACATACCTGCTCTGACATGATTCCCAGTCGACATCTTCCTGCGTTTTATTAATTTTGTACTCCAACACGGTATTTAATAGTAGTCCAACCTTGCGGTCTGTCCACATAAACTAAAGAAAATAAATAAATAAATAACAGGAAGTCGCAGCAGTTGGAGGGTTGTGACAGCACTACACTGCCACCTATGGGTTCAGCATATTCATTACAACGCTCTCTGGTGAAATAAAACGGGACATGTAGACAAACATTTTAAATATTCGAACATGTATGGACAGAGATATTTTTTTTGCGCAAATATTCGTTTTTCAAACACCAGGCTACGTGTGTACAGGGCCTGAGTGATTCTAGCAATAACAGCGTTGTAAGAGGGGGACAGTTGAACCCGGAGGCCTCCACCTCTGTTTAATGATGGAGGGTTTCTTTTCACAAAGATGGCCTCCTTTACTCCTCTCTCAAACCATTGTTCCTCTCTATCAAAGATGTGGACATCTTCATCCCTGAACGAGTGACCGCTGGCCAGGAGACTTAACTTTTTTAAATTTTGTGAGAGTTCTCAATTTGTTCTGTCACAGGAACTTTGAAAACACTGAAGAAAAAAATAATTTAGTCAAATTTACTCTCAGAAAAGTCTGAATTATTGTGGCTGTATGGTGCCTTTCTCAAACCCTTCAACATGTAATGTCTGTAAGTCAGAAAATACAAGAAATGTGAGACAACTTTGGAAGGGTTTGGTGACCAGTAGCACAAATTTCAGGAACATTGTATGAATGTTGCTATTTTCTTACAGTTTCATTTTAACATATTTTAGCACCATTTCAGTGTGATACTAGGTAAAAAAAAAAAGTATTTTCTTGCAATTTTGAATCCCCAGCTAGTTGCATTGAGTTGCAATGAGATTCTGATTATGACAAACAGTCTAAAATCTTTCATTTTTACATCTATTTCTGTGGTTTAGTTTTTCCTCTCTAAAAATGTGTTTTTCTTAATCTTGAATGGTTTTCTTACTTTTTTCATTCATTCATTCAACCTTTATTTATACAGGCTAGCCTCGTTGAGCCACAGGGACTCATTTACAAGAGGAACCTGTTAACGTCTAACAAACTGAAAAACTCATACTCCACAGTGATTATCAGCTAAATTAATCATCACCTTTTTATTTACATTACGTTGCCACTTCTTCCTTTTGAAAATTAGTTTGACACATATCGATGTGTCACCCCCCGATACCTTTAACAGTTTAAACCTGTGCTTTTCAGTCCTTGCTCCATGATTTCAGTATTCCTCTAACATCAGGTTTTATTGTTTCTTTGAGAAATAAATGTAAAAAATTTGCAAGGCTAAAGCCACAATAGACAACAGATCCACTGTAGTACAAATATTCTACTACTCTCAGAGTAAAGTATGTGTTCAACATAATCGTTACTGTATTTACATAATCTCCAGTTATTTAACAGTCAACAATGGTGTACCACAGCAGTCTTAGGACTCACCCTCTTTACAATCTACATAGGTAATGTAGGTCAGAGCATTCCTGATGCATCCTTACATTTCTATGCTGATGACACAGTTGTTTATTGTTGAGCTAAATCAGTTGCAAAGGTTTTCCAGCTTTTGAAGTCCACCTTTGAAATCATCCAGTCAGATATTTTCCATCTCAAACTTGTCCTAAATGCCGATAAAACCAATGAGATCCTTTTTTTCAAACAGAAAGTTGGTCCCAGCAGTTCTTCCTTTGATTTTATATTTGAATGGTGTCCCTCTTGAGTTTGCTGATTCCTATAAATATTTAGGTATCTTGGTCGATTCATATCTCTCTTTTAAACTTCACATAGAAAACCTAGTAAGGAAACTGAATGTTAATTTGGGTTTCTTTTTCAGAAATAGATCCTGTCTAACTCTGAATGCTAGGAAACACCTTGTAACTGTGACTATCCATCCCTCCATTGACTACGGTGACATTATTTACATGAACGCTCCTACAGGCACTCTGCAGATGCTGAATGCTGCCTATCATGGTGCACTAAGATTCATAACTGAATGTAAGTACCACATACTCAATGGACATCAACTTCACACAGACTATCCCACTGGTACATGTTCATCTTTAAATATCTTCTTGGTCTGCTGCCTTTATACATCTCCTCCTACTTGTCTCTGTAGCCGTGTTTCCATCAAGGTTTCGAGCTGCGCATTTTGAAGTATCGCAGCAGAAAAGCTTAATGGAAATGGCAAAATCCGAATTTACTTCCTCAAATTCGCCAAAAAGTTTATACGCTCGCTTGAGGTGGTTTTTGGGATCTTCGAAAATGAGCAGATGCGCAAAACGACAGATGGAAACAGATTTTCCGACTCAGTTCTGCCGTAGCGAACATTCACGTCACGTGACGTTCAGCTGTTTCCGCTCCGGACAACATGTAACATCGCTAAAACTAGTTGGCATGACAGAATAAATACAACTTGCCCGATAGCAACACGTACCTGAAATATTCTCTCCATTTTGACGAGATGTGTGGCCGGGTTCTGTTTTCAACCGCTACTTCCTGTTTACTGTAGACATGCGCAGTGCTGACGTCTGACGTAATGACGCTGTGCGTGGCTTGGTAGATGCGCTACAAGCCAGCAGATGGAAACACTTCTGCTTCGCATTAATTTGTATTTACATATTTGCGAGATTTCAAAAATTAGCTCAAAATTAGAAATGAAAATGGATGGAAACACGGTCTGTGTGAGTGCAGCTACAGTGTGCGCTCTCAGGACGTTATTACCTGCAGTGTTCCGTCAGTGAGGACTGAACTAGGCAAAAGGGCCTTCTCATACTCCGCTTCTGTTTCCTGGAATATCTTACAAAAAGATCTGAAGCTCTCGACCTTGACCTCTCTAAGTGACTTTAAGCATCTGTAAAACTCCTGGCAAGGACCAATACAGACATGTTCCTGTTTTTAGTTTTCTACATTTGCCTTATAATTTAGCTGTTTTTGCTACTTTTTTTGCCATCTTATTTTATCTTGTTTAAAAAAATCGGTTTGTCTCTTTTATGACTGTCTATTGTTGTCGCTGGTGTCATCATTCTTTGTTAAAATCAGGTCTCTCTTGTAAATGAGTCCTCGAGGCTCAATGGGATAAACCTGTCTAAACAAAGGTTTAATGAAATGTTCATGGCAAAAACCTGAAAGTAGACATGTTCCGGGTTTTAGTTTTCTACACCGCCTTACAATCTAGCTGTTTTTTTGCAACTTTTTCCTTTTGACTGTCCTTTTGGTTGTCATTTTATTTTAATTGTTAAAAAAAAAATCATCCATTCCATCCAGTTTCTTTTTCAGAAGAGAATGGATGGATGGACCCCGGTGGGGTCGCGGGGGTAGTAGACTATGTAGGGAGGCCCAGACTTCCCTCTCCCCAGCCACTTGGAGCAGCTCCTCTGGGGGAATCCCAAGGCGTTCCCAGGCCAGCCGAGAAACATAGTCCCTCCAGCGTGTCCTGGGTCTTCCTCTGGGTCTCCTCCCGGTGGGACATGCCCGGAACACCTCACCAGGGAGGCGTCCAGGAGGCATCCTAACCAGATGCCCGAGCCACCTCAACTGGCTCCTCTCGATGTGGAGAAGCAGCGGCTCTACTCCGAGTCCCTCCCGGATGACTGAGCTTCTCACCCTATCTCTAAGGGAGAGTCCAGACACCCTGCGGAGAAAACTCATTTGCAGCCTGTATCGAGATCTCGTTCTTTCGGTCACAACCCAAAGCTCATGACCATAGATGAGGGTGGGAACGTAGATTGACCAGTAAATAGCACTTTGAGATTTTCATTAATGAAAAGTGCGTTATAAATTGAATTCATTATTATTATTATTATTATTATAAATTGAGAGCTTTGCATTTTGACTCAGCTCTCTCTTCACCATGACAGACCGGTACAGCGCCCACTTCACTGCCGACGCTGCACCTATCCACCTATCGATCTCACGCTCTATTTTTCCCTCATTCGTGAACAAATTCTCGAGATAAACTCCTCCACTTGGGGCAGGACCTCCGTCCCGGAGAGGGCACTCTACTTTTTTCCCGCTCAAGAACATGGCCTCGGATTTGGAGGAACTGATCTTCATGCCGCCCACATCCCACTCAACTGCAAACCTCTACATTAATAAATAAATTTGTATGCCTCTTTTATGATTGTCTATTGTTGTTATCCACTGTTGTCATCACTCTTTGTTAAGAAATCAGGTCTCTCTTGTAAACGAGTCCCCGAGGCTCAATGGGATTAACCTGTCTAAATAAAGGTTGAATGAATGAATGGCTCTTCAGTTCCATTGGACCTAAACTGTGTTTAACTAAACTTGGGTTGTTCAAAAAGCTACGTATAAGAAATATGATTTACATAGCTAGCAATATGAATGTCTTCAGACAGCTGTTTTGGCAGAAAGGTTAGAAAATCTTCGACCAGATGTGACCCCTAAATAGGATTTTATTTTCTTTACAAATTTGATACACTAAATATTTCCTTTAACTTTCACCAAAACGTTTACCCTCTTCCAAACACAATTTTTAGGTCAGTGAAAAAATACCATCTAGTTACTGTCAAGATGGCTCCTGTTCTTTGTATCATTTTTGTGTCTCTCATGAGATGCGACATGTGGTGAGAAACTTTCAGTTAATACAATAGTTGACGTGCTTCTGATCTTCTTCAAATTTATTTTTTCTTTTTATAACTGGACAGATTTCTTTGTAATAGTGCTCTGTGGGAAATGAAAGGTACAAGTTGAACTGCTTTTGTTTTTTATGCCTCCAAATAAAATATCGGTCCTCGTTATATTTCCAGCATGCTAGAACAACATACTGTATCCAAGTTGCAAATCAACAAAATTAAAGCAAATTAATTCATGCAACATTAATGTTTATATAGTGGTAAATTAATTCATAAGCATGTAAGCATGACAAGTAAATTGCACCAAAATTATTAGCATTAAAAATAAAAATACATCCATCCATTATCTTTTACCCGCTTCTTCCAATTTGGTTTCACGGGGGTCACCGTGCCCATGTCCAGCAATCACTGTGTGAGAGGCAGGGGACACCCTGGACAGGTCTCCAGTCCATCACAGGGACACAGAGACAAACGAGACAAACAACCATTCAGTCTCTCACTCACACCTAGAGACAATTTAGAGTTACCAGACAATTTAGAGTTACCAATCAGCCTAACGTGCATGTTTTTGGTCTGTGGGAGGAAACCGGAGCACCCGGAGAAAACCCACGCATGCACAGAGAGATCATGCAAACTCCACCCAGAAAGGCCTCCAGACCAGGATTTGAACTGGGGACCTGGGGCCTCATGTATCAACCATGCGTGCGCACAAAAACATTGCGCACGTCACTTTCCACGCAAAGTGGCGTATGTATCAAATCTGATATGAACGGGAATACCTGCGCATCCACGTACAAATTCACGGATGCTCCCCTGCTTGCGTACGCACGTTTCTGTGGTTATATTTCCTTTGGCGACACTTACAGGTGCCGCTGTGAAACTGAAGCCCCACAATCTGTGGTTGACTTTAAGAGCGGCTTGAAGACCTTTCTTTTCAACCGAGCATACTTTACTCCTCATGATTCTACTTTTGATCTTAGTTGATACTGTTGTTGATTTTAATTGTTTTATTATTTGTCTTATTGACATTCAAATATGTTGCACCTTGTAGCACTTTGAGATTTCCATTAATGAAAAGTGCGTTATAAATTGAATTCATAATTATTATTATTATTATTATCATTATTATTAACTGTTCATGATGTGAAAATGATTAATATTCCCTCCAAACACACGATTAACAAGTATTACATCCACATGACGCAGTGAAATAAAGCACGCGCAAAGTTGTGCCAAAAATAAATTTAACAGGAACGGATTCATTCAGCCTTACTGGAGGTTATAATAAATAGTGTAACACGCAGATCATTTATTTAGAAACAGATATAATTTTCCGATCTAGGATATGGCTTATCAGCCGTTTTCAGATATAATAATTTTTCAGTTTGGCACTGCTGCTGCATGCGCTCTGGGGAGCCGTGCATCACGCGTGCATACAGAAGCAGCGGTCAAACTGTTCCCGAGCTATGAGGGAGCTGCAGGTCGATCGGGACTGTGCAGTCCAGTCCACACAAAGCCGGATCATGTCCAATAGAATGGTCTCATCCATATGTTTCCAAAGGCTGAGTGGTCGCGCTTTGGAGCGCGCGCGCACCCTCACCGGTGTCGACACGGCAGCTGGAGGTGTTTCATTTTCTGCGTTTATTGTAGATTCCCCCAAAATGACACGTGAAAGTACACCTTGTTATATAACTTGTAGGAGAGTAAAAGCTTCACAGACAGATTGCGCACAGGGCTGCGGGGCGCAGCGTCTGGAGACGCCAACATCATGTCATGAAATGTCTCCACCAAGACGCACAGACTCGTTTCTTCACATCATCTACATAAACAAAGATCTATGTTCTAGCAAACATCCAAGTAAGTTCCTCTGTGTTTACAGTAATTATGGTAATAAACTCGTGCGCAAAGTTAATATTTCCACACAGAATGAATGAATGAGCCGGTTCGCGCACCACAGCAGGGTGCGCGAACCGACACACAATCACTCGTTCTTTGCATGATGAACACATTTTATTACTATTCTTACTTAGGATGTTTGTCCTCACTCATATTATATTAAATTCATTATTTTCCTGAATCTAGAAATCATTTCTGATCGCGCAGGGATCAAACAAACATGTCCTTCACACATGCAGGAAGTAATTTGCATCTGTTTAACATATGTAAATGAAGGCGTGTCAGGGGAGGTGTCTCACGTGCGCTCAGTTCCACGTCAATTGTGTTGTACATAAGGAATGTGCGTGGATTCAGGTGTACGCACAGTTTGATAATTCTGGATTTTTTTGTGCGTGGACACTTTTCTGGATTTGTCCGTACGTGACTTTTCAGTAAGAAATCTACGCAAGTCTTTGTACATGAGGCCCCTGCTCACTGAGAAGCAGCAGCTCTACTAGTTGTACTACCATGCTGCCCCTGATATAAATAATATTTCAAATAAAATAGAAGGTTTCACTATTTTCCACTGCAGCAATTGATTGCTTACAATAAATCTGTGTGGTCTGCTAAAGTACAGCAAGGTTCAGCCACTTCAGGTGGAATCTTGGATTTTATGATAATGAATATTTCCTGTGAGATGAGTGCATATTAGACGTACCAATTTCTATCTTTTTTTAATATGAATTAATATCACAGAAAGAGCTTTAAAGACCGTGTAAAGTTAATTTCAAAATTTTCTTCAATAAACATTATAAATGTCATAATTGTAATCTTGTAAATGAGTAAAAAGTCTCAAAATTGTA
>JBBPBX010087787.1:0-12500 GCA_038048925.1 Garcialebias charrua
CGAACTCCCGGAGCACCGAGGCAGCAATTAACTAAAGTGCATATTTATAAAGGAATAGTTAAACTGAAACACACCTTTGCTATAATTTCAAGCAAACATATACAGTAATCGTTTTTACGTTTTTATCTTGTTAAATTTGCACAGCGACTCGTCGCGTGCACGCGTTTACTTCCGCATCGGCTTTTGAAATGCAGCTGATTTGACAGTCAAAGTGCATTTATTAAGCAAAAAGTACACTGAAACACACATTTAATTTTGAGCAAACAATTGTTTTTAAGTGTTAATCTTGTTAAATTCTTGTTAAAGTCTTCCTGTGCATGCTCCGGCAGCCGCCATTTGGCAGCCCATCGAATTTTGGCACAACACCAGCCCACATTTCTGGGTTGTCAGCGGAGACGCATAACAAATGCTACGCATCAGTGGTGACGTATAATAGATGTGACGTATATGGTGAAGCAACATATTTATGGATTTTTCCACTTTTTTTAGACATATTTGGACTGACGCAACTTATAAGGCAGTGCGACATGTACGGCAGAAAATATGGCATATCAAATTTCAG
Organism: Garcialebias charrua; assembly: GCA_038048925.1. Taxonomy (NCBI): domain Eukaryota; kingdom Metazoa; phylum Chordata; class Actinopteri; order Cyprinodontiformes; family Rivulidae; genus Garcialebias; species Garcialebias charrua. The sequence goes on from JBBPBX010087787.1 coordinate 563, forward strand.
GTAAATTGTAGAACAATAAAACTCAGGCTTATTTGGCAAATGCTTAACCAATTTCCTTTACATCACAAAAAAGATTGGCAAACCCCAACTTCTCTGTGTTTAAAAAAACATAGGGCTGGGGGGGGAGGGTTGAAATGAGATTCAACCCAAGCGCAGGAACACAGTTTGATACTTGAAAGAACAGTAGTGCATCACACTCACACTGATCATCTGATTACAAGGTTATTTTTGCACTACTGTGTGTCAAACACGAGGAACCAATTAAACTTGGCTGTTTCAAATATAAAAGTCTGGACTTTATTTAAAGAAGACACCAGGCTTGCATTTAAAATAAATAGAAACCACAAAGGTCCATCTTCCTGCTAATATGATGCAGAATTTCTTAAAAAGAGAAATGATGCAATTTTTCTGAAGTGGGAGTTCAAGTCCTCTGAAAAGACTCACAGATGGTCAGCCATGTGTCATATAGGTCCACGAAGCCTGGACTCTGGTCTTAGCCAAACCCTGTAGTCCACTTCAGTCCACAGCTGGACCCTGTTTATGTCTGTATGTGTGTGTGTGTTTAATCCACAGGTGCACATGCTCGCTCCTGATGGAAAAGAGAGCACTACCCCGAGGCCACGAAGGCAGGCAGAGAGGCAGAAAAAGGGGCAGGGCAATGCTGTTTCAAATGCAAATGGTCTGCCTCTTTCCTAACAAAAACTTTCTCCAGCAGCACAGCTTGTAAGAATACAGCACCCCACGGCTTCATTCAAAAGATGCACCCACTAACCAGGGGCTGCGGAACCACAATGCCTCCTGAAACCACTCAACCACATCAAGAAGAAAAGTGACGCTTTTTAGGACCACTGTCTGTGGATACACTCAGGCCCTGTTTACACATGAAGAATCTCTGGAAATGTTAATTTTCTAATGTTAATTGAGAAAAAGTTAGACGTTTACGTTGTAATGCTGTGATCGCAACCACTGTTTATAACACAATGCAAAAAAAAACGTAGAATCCAGAGTAGTTTTCATGCCAGGTCATGACCTTGCGACCTGTCCAAAGTGCCCTAGCCTCTTGCACAGTGACTGATGGATATGGGCACCAGTGACCCTTGCAACCTGAAATGGAAGTAGTGGGTAAAGATGGATGGATGGATGGATGGATTCAACAAGTTTTTGTGTCAGATAAAATGATCCCTGTTTTCATGTACAAGAACAGGAAAAAAACAAGACAGAAATGTTATGGCTTCACTTTAAAAATGGACAAAAAGACCAATTCTGTAGCTGGAAAGTTTTTATTTACCGTTTTATAAATGTTGTAAATGATGGAATCTTATTACTGTAAAAATGTTTGATTCTCTCCTCTGATTTTGATGGATAAGAACAATCAAGGTTTCTCTGAGAAGAAAGAGTCTGTTACATTTTAAAGCTTATTGGCTGTAGATGAAAGTGTTGGGTGAGAAAAAAATAAAGCTTTCTTAGCTGAAATGTAAATGTTTTCAGAGTCAAAAAGAAACATTTCTATTTCAAATTGTGAGTTTGGTTTTTAAATCAATTTACTTGATGACCAGTTATTTACTTGGGAGGCTGTGGCTCAGTAGTTAGGGCAGTTGTCCTGCAATGACGGAGTCAGAGGTTCGATTCCACAATGATGCAGTCACATGTCAGTGTCTCTGGGCAAGACAATGAACCTCTCATTGCCTCTGATGAGTGTCCCACTAGTGTATGAACATGATTTAAAGCACTGATTAGACTCTATAAAATTATTTAATCACATTAGCTTTGCAGAGATGTAGTGAAGTGCTGTATAAATGTGTGCTGATGGGTAATGGAGGGCACAGATTGTGTTGTAAAATGCTTTAAGTAGCCTGGTTGGCTAGAAAAGCTATATATAATGTCATTTACTTACCTTCTTATTTGCTGTGTATGTGAGGATGTATTTAGTCTTTCAAAATGCTACTTCTGCATTCTTGGCTTAGTTCATAATATTGGCACTTTGTAATATTCCATCATCTGATGTATGATTTATGCAATTTCAAAAGTTATGACTGCATGCACAAAGGGATGCTTTTATTAAAGGCAATGACGGCATTTAAAAAATAAACACATTAAGGCTTGATATTAAAGACATTCATCAGTGTGCTAACGGTAAGATGATCGGGCTGAGTCAGGCTGTTGGTTATTGGTTGAGTTTATTCTGTTTTTCAGGATGTTTGATCATATTTATGACATGCTGCAAATAAATGTTTCAAAAACAAACTGAAGGAAAGCTAAGGAGATCATATATTTGTGTTAAAAATGCAACAGTGACGACAAAGCAGCAAAAGGTTATTCTTTTACAGTACTTACATGTATGGTGGTCTGTGGCACACTAAGAAGACGTTTTAGTGTGCGACAAATGAAGCGGGGACTCAACTGTTCAGAGTAAAGGGCTTCATTATGTGAAGAGTGGTTTGACCACAGCTTGCAGCTACTGGGTTAGCAAGCCTTTTTAATCTCAGCACTCTTCAGGTTTGTTACTGAAGAGACTACGTGTCTCCACTACATATTCATTTAGTTTCTCCACCAGCTTGTTTAGGCTCCACGCTGGACGTACGCACGTATTTTAAATGCCTTCACTGCATCAGATGTGAGAAACGCTGAGCGTAAGTAATGATCGAGAGGTGTTATTTTAATCAAAATGACCTGGATTTAATCAACCGTGGTCACGTTCTTGATCTCTCCAATTAGACACCTGCAGCAGCAGACAACATATTGGATTTTTGTCTGACAACCGGTGTCAACTGTTTGTGACCTTTACAGTGCACGTGTCTTTAATGAGACAATAATTAAGACTGCCATTAGGATGAGAGAGCTTGGAATGAATGGCTTCTTAAATACAGACAGAAACAGAGACAGAAAGCTGCCTAAACATGGAGACACCTCAAATGTTACCTAATAATAAATAAAGAGCATTTAAAGCAATTCAGAAACTGAGAAGTGTTACATGAGGAGAGACTGTTGAAAAAAAGAAGCAATTAATATCTTACCTGTTACGGATAGTTCAAGTGTCTTTATTGTCATTTGCATCACATGTGGTACATGAAGTGGAATGAAATTGTGTACTCAAAAGTCCCAGTTACACCCAAAAATAGCAAAAATATAAAATATAAAAAAAGAAAACATTATACAGGTAGTCCTCGACTTATGACGTTGATCCGTTCCTACGCGGCGACGTAAACCGATTTTTGACGTAAGTTGGAATACGTACATACTGCACCATATCCATGTACAGTACTGTATTACCAAACACTTAGCCTATCCTAACACAGTACCCTACATAATTGTCAAAAAACACATACGTTTGGGAGCCATAATGAAGGGCAAAAAGAGTTAATGGCCTACTGGGATGCTGGTGACGCCGTCCTCCTCGGTCCAGAGCGGCATACTCCGCCGTATTCCTCCGCCGCTGCACCGCGTACAGTACAATATTCTTCCGCCGCTACGTTTACGACGTAAAACAGCGTAATTCGAAATAAGGCTTTTCATAGTAAATGGGAGTTGCATCGTAACCCCCAAACCTTGTAACCCGAGGACTACCTGTATAAGGATCTAAGATGTTCTCAACGTGACTCAACGAGGCTAGCCTGTATAAATAAAGGTTGAATGAATGAATGAATGAATGTTCGCTAAACAATACTATCTATATATCTATCTATATCTATCTATATCTATCTATCTATATCTATCTATAATAATAATAATAATAATAATAATAATAATAATAATAATAATAATAATGAATTCAATTTATAATGCACTTTTCATTAATAAAAATCTCAAAGTGCTACAAAGTGTAACAAAGCAAAGATCAAAATAAAACAAGTGATAAAATCAAATAAAATCAATAATAATATCGACTAAGATCAAAGATAAAATCATGTGGATGCAGATTAGGCTTGCTTAAAAAATAAATAAAATAAAACAAGTGATAAAATCAAGTAAAATCAATAATGATATCAGCTAAGATCAAAGATAAAATCATGTGGAGGCAGAATAGGCTTGCTTAAAAAGAAAAGTCTTTATGCTGCTTTTAAAGTCAACCAGTGACTGTGGAGCTCTCAGGTCGTCAGGGAGGGAGTTCCACAGGCGGGGGGCAGCCACACAGAATGCTCGGTCTCCCATGGTCCTCAATTTGGTCCGAGGAATATGAAGGAAATTACTGTTCTGTGATCGTAGAGACCGGGTGGATGAATATGGTGCAAGAATGTCCTTTAGATAGTCAGGTGAAGTGCCGTGCAAGCATTGATGGGTAATGAGAGCAGTTTTGTACTGAATTCTGTAGGTGACAGGAAGCCAATGGAGGTTATGGAGAATGGGTGTAATATGTTCAAATTTACGAACTCTCAACAGAATCCTTGCTGCACTGTTTTGAATGTATTGAAGTTTCTGAAGGTTTTTGCCAGGGATACCAATAAACAGGGAGTTGCAGTAGTCGAGCCTGGAGGAGACAAAGGCATGGACGAGTTTCTCAGCATCAGGAAAAGTCAGAGATGGGCGAAGTCTGGAGATGTTTCGAAGATGGAAGAAGCAGGTTTTAAACAGATGCTTAATGTGATTTTCAAATGTAAGATGAGAGTCCATTTTTATTCCAAGATTTGTAACAGAGGTGGAGAGGGGGATGTCTTGACCAGAGAAGGAGATTGCTGTTAAAGTTGATGTTTGTATCTGGTGAGGGGTGCCAATCATTATGGCCTCAGTCTTGGAGCAGTTTAATTGAAGAAAGTTCTGATTCATCCATGCCCTTATTTCCTCCAGGCAGGTAGAGAGGGCAGTGAGTGAAGATGAAGATGGGGATGATGAGGATGCTCCAGTCCTGATGTAAAGCTGTGTATCGTCGGCATAGCAGTGAAAAGAAATGTTGAACTGATTAATAATTTGACCTAAAGGCAGCATGTAAAGGGAAAACAGCAGGGGCCCCAGAACTGACCCTTGAGGGACACCACAGGAGACACCGACTGTCTGGGAAGTGGCATTGCCAAGACTAACACATTCCAGCCTATCGGAGAGGAAAGATTTGAACCAGTCCAGGACAGTGTCACAGAGACCGACCTCCACATGAAGACGGTGGAGGAGGATATTATGGTCCACAGTGTCGAAAGCTGCAGTGAGGTCAAGGAGGACAAGGATGGAGGGAGAACCAGTGTCAGCAGCCATGAGGACATCATTTGTAACTCTCAGCAATGCCGTCTCAGTACTGTGAGCTGCACGGAAGCCAGACTGGAACTTCTCATACAGAGAGTGTTGTTGTAGGTGGTCCTGCAGCTGAGCAGCAACTGCTTTTTCTATCTATCTATCTATCTATCTATCTATCTATCTATCTATCTATCTATCTATCTATCTATCTATCTATCTATCTATCTATCTATCTATCTATCTATCTATCTATCTATCTATCTATCTATCTATCTATCTATCTATCTATCTATCTATCTATCTATCTATCTATCTATCTATCTATCTATCTATCTATCTATCTATCTATCTATCTATCTATCTATCTATCTATCTATCTATCTATCTATCTATCTATCTATCTATCTATCTATCTATCTATCTATCTATCTATCTATCTATCTATCTATCTATCTATCTATCTATCTATCTATCTATCTATCTATCTATCTATCTATCTATCTATCTATCTATCTATCTATCTATCTATCTATCTATCTATCTATCTATCTATCTATCTATCTATCTATCTATCTATCTATCTATCTATCTATCTATCTATCTATCTATCTATCTATCTATCTATCTATCTATCTATCTATCTATCTATCTATCTATCTATCTATCTATCTATCTATCTATCTATCTATCTATCTATCTATCTATCTATCTATCTATCTATCTATCTATCTATCTATAGCCGTGTTTCCATCAAGGTTTCTAGATGCGCATTTTGAAGCATCGCATCAGAAAAGCTGAATGGAAACGGCAAAATTCGAGTTAACTTCCTCTAATTCGCTCAAAAGTTGATACGCTCGCTTGAGGTGGTTTTTGGGGGTTTCGAAACAGAGCTGATGCGCAAAACGACAGATGGAAACAGATTTGCCGACTCATTTCTGCCGTAGCGAACATTCACGTCATGTGACTGATCAGCTGTTTCCGCTCCGGACAACATGTAACATCGCTAAAACTAGTTGGCATGACAGAATAAATACAACTTGCCCGATAGCAACACATACCTGAAATATTCTCTCCATTTTGCCGAGATGTGTGGTCGGGTTCTGTTTTCAACCGCTACTTCCTGTTTACTGTAGACATGCGTAACGCTGACGTCTGACGTAATGACGCCGACGTCTGACGTAATGACGCTGTGCGTGGCCTGGTAGATGCGCTTCAAGCCAATTGATGGAAACACTTCTGCTTCGCATTAATTTGTATTTACATTTTTGCGAGATTTCAAAAATTAGCTCAAAATTCGAAATGAAAATAGATCTCGGTCTCGGTCTCTCTCTCTCTCCCCCCCCTCTCTCTCTCTTTCTCTCCCCCTCTCCCTCTCTCTCTCTCTCTCTGGCGCCGAGAGGGACGGTCTGCGTCTGTTAATACAGAATGAGTGAAAATGAACACGTATTATTAATGTGTTTTAAACTTTAGATTAAGGATAAAATACCAAGTATTTTCAAGTAAACAGGTTAAAATGGTAAATGGTAAATGGAGCTTATTTATATAGCGCTTTCCAGCCCCCTGTGAGGAGCCCCAAAGCGCTTTACAATACCAACCATCCACCCATTCATACACACAGTCATACACCGGTAGCGGTAGCCTGCCTTGCAAGGCGCCATCCAGACCTACCGGGAGCAACTCAGGGTTAAGTGTCTTGCCCAGGGACACAACGACACATGGTGAGCGGACGCGGGATTCGAACCACCAACCTTCCGATCGGGGGTCGACTGCCATTACCACTGTGCCACGGCCGCCCAAGTTGGTTCAAGTCCAAGTCAAGTCCCAAGTTATTGGTGTGAAAGTCAAAGTCAAGTCACAAGTCTCTGAACTTTTTTCAAGTCAAGTCTAAAGTCTTAATATTAATGACTCGTGTCTGACTCGAGTCCAAGTCATGTGACTTGGGTCCCCACCTCTGACACACACACACACGCAAACACACACACACACAACTTCCACTTACTACTTGTATCCTACTTTGCAGTTTATCAATTATCGCGGGTCTTCAGGGAACAGATCCCCCGCGATAGATGAGGGACTACTGTATAATATAATAAGGTGTATTAAACAGCAGTCTGAACATGAGTCTGTTGTGAGCAGATGGTATGAATACAGCAGCTTATGGGTAAGAAATCAGCAGCATGGATAATCAGCAGCATAATCAGTTGCACCTTTTGGAGACATAAAAGTTAGCTCTGACCAAAGTGACCAGCAAATAACTTGTCCGATTGGTGTTGAGACCAAAGTGAACTGTGCCAACAGCAGCAGCAGCAGCTAGCTGTAGCACTTGTGATGCAGTCTGTGGCACTTCTTGCATGTACATCATGATATTTTTAGCAGAATAAGTCAGAGTCAGAGTCAGAGAGTCTTTATTGTCATTTGCACCGCATGTGGTACATGAGATGAAAACGAGATTATGTACACGAGGTCCCAGTTACATCCAACAACAAATGAAAGAGAAAAACAGTAATAACATCGAGAACTAACTAAGAAAAACATCAACTAGTAATACACTAAGCCTAATATAGTGGGGATAAACAGCAGCACGAACATGAGTTTGTATGAGCAGATGGTCACAGATGGTCACAGATGAACATAACTGTATATTGTGAAATTTACTGTTATGTAAAAGTTTTTGAACCACAATAAAAGGGCTGCAATTGAAGTTTCTTCAGGACAGAAGTTTAAAACACTTGGTCCAAAATAAACATTAACTCGCAAATAGTGTAAACTTAATTATTTTTGTTTAAATGTGCCCCATGTTTGGATTGGATTACTGTGTATAAAAGAGCAATGTGAAGTGAATATTTGGGAATAAAAATCAAAAGTGACATATTAATTCAGTTGTGTATGATTTAAAGGTGCCCATTGCAATATCATGAAGATTAAGTCATTTTTTAAAAATGAATCATGAAGTAAGACCAAAAAACTCAAAATTTGTATTCAGATTGATGGTTAACGTGTCCTCAAATTTAAGGTTTGTGAGCAAAATTTGCGAATCGCTGCCCACTACCATGTGCCATGGTTTACCTAAAAAAAAAAAGACAAAAAAATAGGTCAACCGTTTAGGATCAAGAAGTCCAACACGTTAGGTATGTTGATGTGTACCATATTTTTTGGAGTATAGGTCGCACCTTTTAATCATTTTTTCTTGGCCTGTGACCTATACTCGGATGCGACCTATATATGGCTTTTAATTACTTTCGGCGAAACAAATTTTTAAATCCAGCTCATTTCACAATTACGTTCATTTATTAAGGAAAAGTTCAGCTCAGACACATATTTGCTATAATTTTTTATCAAACAAATAATTGTTTTTTTGTGTTAATCTTCTTAAAAGCCTTGCTGTGCGCTCCTGTGGCAGACATTTGCAGCAGAGCTAAACGTAGGTGCGACCTATACTCCGGTGCAACCTATCTTGGGATTTTTCCAACCTATTGGAAATAATTGGACAATGCGACCTATACTCCCAAAAATACGGTATTTACTCTCAGAATTGTTGATTAAATTATGCAGATAAGTTTTTAAAACAATCTAATGTGAAATAGATGTGAAATGGGGATCTTACCTGTTTTAGCTGAAAAATGTACCTTGTTTTTTGGACTATTAGGCACACTTAAAATCCTTTAATTTTCTCAAAACTCGACAGGGAACCTTATACAGTAACCTGGGGCCTCATGTATCAAAGACTTGCGTGGATTCCTCACTGGAAAGTGACGTACGGTCAAACCCAGAAATGTGTGCACGCACAAAAAGATCCGGATGTATCAAACTGAGCGTACACCTGAATCCACGCACATTCCTTTTGTACATCACAATTGACGTGGAACTGAGCGCACGTGAGACACCTCCCCTGACACGCCTTCATTTACATATGTTAAACAGATGCAAATTACTTCCTGCATGTGTGAAGGACATGTTTGTTTGATCCCTGCGCGATCAGAAATGATTTCTAGATTCGGGAAAATAATGAATTTAATATAATATGAGTGAGGACAAACATCCTAAGTAAGAATAGTAATAAAATGTGTTCATCATGCAAAGAACGAGTGATTGTGTGTCGGTATTTGTGTGCGCGCGCACCCTGCTGTGGTGCGCGAACCGGCTCATTCATTCATTCTGTGTGGAAATATTAACTTTGCGCACGAGTTTATTACCATTATTACTGTAAACACAGAGGAACTTACTTGGATGTTTGCTAGAACATAGATCTTTGTTTATGTAGATGATGTGAAGAAACGAGTCTGTGCGTCTTGGTGGAGACATTTCATGACATCACGTGATGTTGGCGTCTCCAGACGCTGCGCGCCCCGCAGCCTTGTGCGCAGTCTGTCTGTGAAGCTTTTGCTCTCCTACAAGTTATATAAGGTGTACTTTCACGTGTCATTTTGGAGAAATCTACAATAAACGCAGATAATGAATCACCTCCAGCTGCCGTGTCAACACCGGTGAGGGTGCGCGCGGCGCGCTCCAAGCGCGACCACTCAGCCTTTGGAATCATATGGATGAGACATTCCATTGGACATGATCCGGCTTTGTGTGGACTGGACTGCACAGTCCCGATCGACCTGCAGCTCCCTCTGTGGAACAGTTTGACCGCTGCTTCTGTATGCACGCGTGATGCACGGCTCCCCAGAGCGCAGCAGCAGTGCCAAACTGAAAAATTATTATTTCTGAAAACGGCTGATAAGCCATATCCTAGATCGGAAAATTATATCTGTTTCTAAATAAATGCTCTGCGTGTTACACTATTTATTATATTCTCCAGTAAGGCTGAATGAATCCGTTCCTGTTAAATTTATTTTTGGCACAACTTTGCGCGTCCTTTATTTCACTGCGTCATGTGGATGTAATACTTGTTAATCGTGTGTTTGGAGGGAATATTAATCATTTTCACATCATGAACAGTTAATAATAATAATAATAATAATAATAATGAATTCAATTTATAACGCACTTTTCATTAATGGAAATCTCAAAGTGCTACAAGGTGCAACATATTTGAATGTCAATAAGACAAATAATAAAACAATTAAAATCAACAACAGTATCAACTCAGATCAAAAGTAGAATCATGAGGAGTAAAGTATGCTCGGTTGAAAAGAAAGGTCTTCAAGCCGCTCTTAAAGTCAACCACAGACTGTGGGGCTTCAGTTTCTCTGAAACACCTGTAAGTGTCGCCAAAGGAACAAGAACCACAGAAACGTGCGTACGCCTGCTCGGGAGCTTGCGTGGATATGTACCTGGATGCGCATATATTCACGTTCAGTTCAGTTTTGATACATACGGGGTTTTGCGTGGAAAGTGACGTGCGCAATGTTTTTGTGCGCACGCACGGTTGATACATGAGGCCCCAGGTGAGGCTTATGTATGAACTCTGTGCTTACTGATCTCGAACTGATTGTATGTGGTTATTGTGAATGAGTTGAATAAAGTTTGACATCCGTTTTGTTTTGCTTAATGCACCTTATAGTCTGAAAAATATGGTACCTAATGTATCCACTCATTTCATATAATTCATGAAATAATGTTTGCGTTTTATCGTATAGTTTTCACAGAGTACCTTTAACATGTATTATCTGTGTTCTATTTGTGTGCGTCTTATTGTGTCTACTGTACATCATTAGCCTGTTTCTTTAAGCCTGAATGCTTGCACATCTTTGTATCTAATATTTGTTTATTTTTCAGACTTTGCTGACCTCAGCTTGGACAAGCTGGGGCTTCCTCCCACCCAAACATTGACATTTTTCCTCACATGCATGGCTTGAAAAATCCACATAAAATGGTCCTCCTCCCGGCCATGCCAGTGGAAAAAACAGAATAAGTTTTGTTCTCCCTCAAATCATTAGCAGATAAAGCCCCTCTTTCTTGCCCTTTAATCAAACAGGCAATGGCTCGACATGGCTGGTTAGCTCCTCGATAGAGTGCTCATTGTGCCTGTGCTGAAAAGAGCTATAGAAGACTTGTCTGCGAGCAAATCATGGGATCACTGGATGTGCATTCCTCTATTCCTCCCCCATTCTAACCTTCCTCTGTCTGTGTCCACATCCCTTAACTTCTATCAATTTGAAAAGTTTTATTGCTAATTCCATTCAGTCATAAACCTTGACAACAGAGAACGACGCGGGTGAAACAAGTGGGAAAATTAGATGTTTTTCTAAGATTTCTTGAGATCCGAACTGGAACTTTGCACTTATTTCTAAAGCTGGATTTGTTTATAATATAAATATACTGTAAATATAATTTAATTTAAACTTTATTAAACGGTGCAAAAAAAAAAAAAAAAGGATGGTTGCAAGGTGCCAAAGAGTTCCTCTTGCTTGCTGTCTGGATTTTAATGAATACTCAGGAGCAACAGCGTGTTTGTCAAATTGTTTTCCTTCCTTTTAAAGGTTTCACTGGAGGCAGATGTACTGTATACAACTACTTTTCAACTCAACTGCAGATAAAAAGGAACAAGTCTGGGCAACAAAATCCGTGAGATGGAAGTAGACAAATAGTTTCAGGGAAAAATACGGCAACTTGTAGATGAAGTTAAAAAAAAAATAAACTCTAAAAAGCAAGAAGGAGATAAAAATCACAAATGAGGCAAAACAAAACAGTGTTTAAAGAAAAGAGGTGGAATGATAGGTACGAACGAAAAGATCAAGAACAAGAGGCAACAACTCTTCTTTCCATGGTGCATGTGAGGAGAGAAGAGACGGTTGAGAAACAAGACTTTGTGGTTTCCCTGATCTAAATA
>JBBPBX010087788.1:0-12218 GCA_038048925.1 Garcialebias charrua
ACCTGACATCTCCTGTACAGATACCCCACTGACGGTGGAGGACCATTTTTCCAGCCCTGACGCAAAAAAATTCTGCACGTATGCTAGCTAGCAATGTAAGTAGCATGTGGTGCCGGTCTCACAAACGCTACCGTAGCGTTTGTTTTGTGAGACCGGCACGCACGTGGAAGCTGCGCTGTGACGTGTTATGGGCATTAGCCAATGAAACGCGGCCCTGTGGGCGGAGCTTGGTAAGGTCCATGGACATGTTGGGGGAAAAAACAGAGGAGGTGAGGAAGCGATGGGTAGGTTTGGTGTCAAGAAAAGAAACCAGTAAGGACGGATGGTGGTGGATGGACTGAAGAAGACCAGTTCAGGGTGTCCCCCACGTCTCCCACAGTGACTGTGAATATGGGCACCAGAGACTCCTGCAACCCGGAAAGGAAGAAATGGGTAAATGGATGATGGTGAGTCAGAGACGCTCGTTAAGAAGTAGTGGGGCATAAAAAGTGTTTGCCACACAAAGAGGAGTGTGTGTGTGTGTCAAGCTGCAGTAGTTGAACGTGGACCAGGGGGTGCAGCTCTGCCTGCGGCGCACTTCTGAGTCTGAGTAATTTCTAACTTTCATGTGTTTAATAACATTGTTAATTTATATAATTCATTATTTTTGGTGGATTTTTTTTAAATGTCTGATATTTTTGTTTGTTTTATTACTGGTTCCCCTGTTTGTTCTTAACCTCCTTGTGAAGCACTTTGGTCAACGTTTTTAAATGTGACACGACTGAGAAAGACCATATCAGTGTTTAGTTTGTGTGATCTCCCAAAGATTATACATATAGTTAAATACACTTTGACACGTTTATTATACATATATTTAAATACACTTTGACACGTTTATTATACATATATTTAAATACACTTTGACACGTTTATTATACATATATTTAAATACACTCGGACACGTTTGACATCGTGACGGGTGCGTGTAACCTGCAGCATGCAAACATTTTTGTGTGTACGCACTGTGTGTACATGAGGCTCCTGACCAGTTTTATACAGTATCCTGACAAGTTAATCCTTCAGAGCTGAGAGGGTGGACTTTATTTTAGTCATCATTGTAAATCATCTGTCATGAATAAGTCGTTTCTTTGGACTGAAAATGATAAAAACACTACCATATTATTTTAAAATCATCTTCAGTCATTCGTGAATTGTTCAGTAAAGTGGAAGGTGTCCTTCACCCTGAAGGAAAGAGGTTGGACCATGCGTCCTCTCAGGCATCACACCTGGACATGTTACCTTGTAGTGCTGCAGCAGGTGCTGGCACGGCGTTGGACTCTCCTGGTACAGGTGAGTTAGCGTCATCATGCCCAGTTTCTCAGCCAGCTTCATCCAGGGAACGTCTCTGACGCTCAGGACCTCCACCAGGCGGGACAACGTGTCCTCATCCAGCGCCGAGCGTTCGTCGTCTGAAGCAGCAGCGGTGTTACGTTAAATGAGGTCATGTGGTCAAGAACTCAAGATCTGAAGTGAACGAACCTTCAAAGCTGCTGCTCGCTTTGATCTTCTTACTGCTGCGCCGGCTCGACGTTGGACTCTGTCGGTTGTTCAACACATTCTTCACCTGAGGAGGAGACGAGGTGAGGACACGCAACACAAAGTTACCTTTGTTTTTAACTCATCTTTACTTTTCTGAATTAACAATAGAGACTTCACTCAGACATTTGTCCATCATGCACCCAGTGACGTGATCATGACGAGGTCTGCTCCGGGAGTCTACAGTTTAAACTATTTTACCGATGTTAGAAAAGCGTCATGTTTGCAGCGACTGTCTGCCATGTTGGACCGAAACGAGCAGGCTTTAATCTGTGCAGCCCAGATGTGCTATTTAATCTGTGCAGCCCAGATATGCTATTTAATCTGTGCAGCCCAGATGTGCTATTTAATCTGTGCAGCCCAGATCCATCCATCTTCTTCCGCTTATCCGGGTCGGGTCGCGGGGGTAGCAGCCTAAGTAGGGAGGCCCAGACTTCCCTCTCCCCAGCCACTTGGAGCAGCTCCTCTGGGGGAATCCCAAGGCGTTCCCAGGCCAGCCGAGAAACATAGTCCCTCCAGCGTGTCCTGGGTCTTCCTCTGGGTCTCCTCCCGGTGGGACATGCCCGGAACACCTCACCAGGGAGGCGTCCAGGAGGCATCCTAACCAGATGCCCGAGCCACCTCAACTGGCTCCTCTCGATGTGGAGAAGCAGCGGCTCTACTCCGAGTCCCTCCCGGATGACTGAGCTTCTCACCCTATCTCTAAGGGAGAGTCCAGCCACCCTGCGGAGAAAACTCATTTCAGCCGCTTGTATCCGAGATCTTGTTCTTTCGGTCACAACCCAAAGCTCATGACCATAGATGAGGGTGGGAACGTAGATCGATCGGTAAATTGAGAGCTTTGCCTTTTGACTCAGCTCTCTCTTCACCACGACAGACCGGTACAGCGCCCGCTTCACTGCGGACGCTGCACCTATCCGCCTATCGATCTCACGCTCCAGTTTTCCCTCATTCGTGAACAAGATCCCGAGATACTTAAACTCCTCCACTTGGGGCAGGACCTCCTCCCCGACCCGGAGAGGGCATGCTACCCTTTTCCGGCTCAAGACCATGGCCTCGGATTTGGAGGAACTGATCCTCATCCCGGCCGCATCACACTCGGCTGCAAACCGCTCCAGTGAAAGTTGTAAATCACGAACTGATGAAGCCAGTAGGACCACATCATCTGCAAAAAACAGAGAAGCGATTCTAAGGTCACCAAAACGGATCCTCTCAACACCTTGGCTGCGCCTAGAAATTCTGTCCATAAAAGTTATGAACAGAATCGGTGACAAAGGGCAACCTTGGCGGAGTCCAACTCTCACCGGAAACGAGCCTGACTTACTGCCGGCAATGCGGACCAAGCTCTGACACCGGTCGTACAGGGACCTAACAGCCCTTATCAAAGGGCCTGGTACCCCATACTCCCGGAGTACCCCCCACAGAACCCCCCGAGGGACGCGGTCGAATGCCTTCTCCAAGTCCACAAAGCACATGTAAACTGGTTGGGCAAACTCCCACGCACCCTCCAGGACCCTGCTGAGGGTGTAGAGCTGGTCCAGTGTTCCACGACCAGGACGAAAACCACACTGCTCCTCCTGAATCCGAGGTTCGACTATCCGACGGACCCTCCTCTCCAGAACCCCTGAATAGACCTTACCAGGGAGGCTTAAGAGTGTGATCCCCCTATAGTTGGAACACACCCTACGGTCCCCCTTTTTAAATAGGGGAACCACCACCCCAGTCTGCCAATCCAAGGGAACTGCCCCCGATGTCCACGCGATATTGCAGAGTCGCGTAAGCCAACACAACCCTACAACATCCAGAGCCCTAAGGAACTCCGGGCGAATCTCATCCACCCCCGGAGCCTTGCCACCGCGGAGCTTTTTAACCACCTCGGCGACCTCAGCACCAGAGATCGGAGAACCCGACCCAAAGTCCCCAGGCTCCGCTTCCTCAGTGGAAGACGTGCCAGTAGGATTGAGGAGGTCTTCGAAGTATTCCGCCCACCGACTCACAACATCCCGAGTTGAGGTCAGCAGCACCCCCACCATAAATGGTGTTGGTCGCGTACCTCTTTCCCCCCCTGAGACGCCGGATGGTGGACCAGAATCGCCTCGAAGCCGTACGGAAGTCATTCTCCATGGCCTCTCCGAACTCCTCCCACGCCCGAGTTTTTGCCTCAGCAACCACCCGAGCCGCATGCCGCTTGGACTGCCGGTACCTATCAGCTGCTTCCGGGGTCCCACAAGCCAAAAAGGCCCAATAGGACTCCTTCTTCAGCCTGACAGCATCCCTCACTGCCGGTGTCCACCACCGGGTTCGAGGGTTGCCACCACGACAGGCACCAACAACCTTGCGGCCACAGCTCCGATAAGCTGCCTCGACAATAGAGGCGCGGAACACGGCCCACTCGGACTCCCTGTCCCCCGCCTCCCTCGGAACGTGTTTTGTGCTATTTAACACTGGCAAACCCAGAAAATTCACACTACTATTAGAACTACTGTGAGTTTGTCAAATGACAATTTTAAAGTATTCACCTCCCATTAGGTGTCTGGGCCCCCTGGGGCTGGAGGTCTTTGTTTGTGGGTTTGAATAGTAAACATTCCTTCCTTCCTTCTCCAGCATATCACCTCCAGTAGGACAAAACAAAGGATCAATCCCCCACACTGAGAACCTTCATTAACATACTCCCCCCACATTCCAAAAGCATTGCTTCTTCAGTTGAGAGTTATCTTACACCAGAGCAAGACTTGTTGAGATATAGCTCTGTACTTTCAAAAATTTGCTGAAAGGAGCATATATATATATATATATATATATATATATATATATATATATATATATATATATATATATATATATATATATATATATTATATATATATATATATATATATATATATATATATATATATATATATATACAGGGAACCCCCGTGTTACGAACGAGATCGGGACCTGAGAACGGTTCGCAGCTCGATCCGTTCGTAGGTAGGGGGTGAAAATTATATTTAAAAAAAAAATTATTCATTCATTCATTCATTCAACCCTTATTTATCATGCTAACGGAGCGTGCGCACATTTAATCATGTACAGTAGTGTACTGTAATGTTAAACATTGCTATTCACATTTACAGAATAAATAAAAATATATTTTCTTACTTTGAGATGGTCAAAGCCGACATCTTAGGTTGCCATGCGTTGATTGTTTTCGGGCCGAGCAGCGCGGGCCACCGCAGCTGCTCCAGGCCTGTGTTAGCTAGCTGGCTAGCTTCTGCTAGCCAAGCCATGAGCTAGTGTTGGAGCGGCGGCGCGATCAATCTGCAGCTCCTGCTCCAGCCGCTGCTCCAGCCTGAGACGTCCACAGAGCTATTCCAGCTAGTAATTAATCCACATGATGCGATCCTGGTCACCAGTGTTCAAAAGGCCGGCTCCCGTGTTAGCTCCAGTGTTAGCTCTGGAGCTAGCCAGGCCGGAGGTGTAGCCAGGCCGGCTGGAGGTGTTCGCACGGCGGCCTGGCACGATCGGCGATAAATCCGCTCCTGCCTGAGACATCCACAAAGTTCACAGAGACGTTTCCAGCTAGTAATTAATCCATATGAAGCCATCCTGGTCACCAGTCTTCGTCCAGCTCTCGGCAGCTAACCTAAGATGGCGTCCGGTCCGGTGTTCTACATTAATTTGTGACCGGAGACCCCAGTGACTGAACCTTAAATAGCGTCCGGTGTTCTACATTAATTTGTGACCGTGTAAACTGAAGACCTACTTCCTGTTTCCCAAAATTGCTCAAAAATTGCTCAAAAATGATCAGAAATGATCTTTTTTATCATAATTATTATTTATAAAGCCTTTAAAACAACCAGAGCTGCAACAAAGTGATGTACACATGAAATTAAGAACATTTAAACACAAAAAAAAAAAAAAAAAAAAAAATTTTTTTTTTTTTTTTTTTAATTCATATTTTTATTAAATATGATATGTTCGTAAGTCCCGTGGTTCGCAGGTCGATGGGGTCGTAGGTCGGGGGTTACCTGTATATATATATACAAGCCCAAAACCAGAAAAGTTGGCACGTTGTGCAAATCGCAAATAAAAACAGAATACAATGACTTGCAAATCTTTTTCAACCCATATTCAACTGAATAGAATGCAAAGACAATATATTTAATGTTCGAACGGAGAAACTTTATTTTGTTTTGCAAATAACCATTAACTTAGAATTCAATGGCAGCAACACATTGCAAAAAAGTTGGCACAGGGACATATTTACCACTGTGTTACATCGCCTTTCCTTTTAACAACACTCAGTAAACGTTTGGGAACTGAGGAGACCAATTTTTGAAGCTTTTCAGGTGGAATTCTTCCCCATTCTTGCTTGATGTACAGCTTAAGTTGTTCAACAGTCCGGGGTCTCCGTTGTCGTATTTTACGTTTCATAATGCGCCACACATTTTCAATGGGGGACAGGTCTGGACTGCAGGCAGGCCAGGGGAGGACCCGCACTCTTTTGCTACGAAGCCACGCTGTTGTAACACGTGCAGAATGTGGCTTGGCATTGTCTTGCTGAAATAAGCTGGGGCGTCCATGAAAAAGACGTCGCTTGGATGGCAGCATATGTTGCTCCAAAACCTGTATGTACCTTTCAGCATTAATGGTGCCTTCACAGATGTGTAAGTTACCCATGCCTTGGGCACTAATGCACCCCCATACCATCACAGATGCTGGCTTTTGAACTTTGCGCCTATAACAGTCCTGATGGTTCTTTTCCTCTTTGGTCCGTAAGACACGACGTCCACAGTTTCCAAAGACAATTTGAAATGTGGACTCATCAGACCACAGAACACTTTTCCACTTTGCATCAGTCCATCTCAGATGAGCTCGGGCCCAGCAAAGCCGGCGGCGTTTCTGGATCTTGTTGATGAATGGCTTTTGCTTTGCATAGTAGAGCTTTAACTTGCACTTACAGATGTAGCGACGAACTGTAGTTACTGACAGTGGTTTTCTGAAGTATTCCTGAGCCCATGTGGTGATATCTTTTACACACTGATGTCGGTTTTTGATGCAGTACCGCCTGAGGGATCGAAGGTCACGGGCATTCAATGTTGGTTTTCGGCCTTGCCCCTTACGTGTAGTGATTTCTCCAGATTCTCTGAACCTTTTGATGATATTACGGACCGTAGATGGTGAAATTCCTAAATTCCTTGCAATAGCTCGTTGAGAAAAGTTGTTCTTGAACTGTTCGACAATTTGCCCACGCATTTGTTCACAGAGTGGTGACCCTCGCCCCATCCTTCTATGTGGATGACTGAGCATGTCAAGGAAGCTGCTTTTATACCCAATCATGGCACCCACCTGTTCCCAATTTGCATGTTCACCTGTGGGATATTCCAAATAAGTGTTTGATGAGCATTCCTCAAATTTCTCTGTCTTCTTTGTCACTTGTGCCAGCTTTTTTGAAACATGTTGCAGGCATCAAATTCCAAATGAGCTAATAATTGCAAAAAATAACAAAGTTTACCAGTTCGAACGTTAAGTATGTGGTCTTTGCAGTGTGTTCAATTGAATATAGGTTGAAAAAGATTTGCAAGTCATTGTATTCTGTTTTTATTTGCGATTTCCACAACGTGCCAACTTTTCTGGTTTTGGGCTTGTTATATATATATATATATATATATATATATATATATATATATATAATATATATATATATATATATATATATATATATATATATATATATATATATATACATATATATATATATATATATATATATATATATATATATATATATATATATGTATATATATATATATATATGGTAAATGGAGCTTATTTATATAGTGCTTTCCAGCCCCCTGTGAGGAGCCCCAAAGCGTTTCACAATACCAACCATCCACCGATTCATACACACATTCATACACCGGTAGTGGTAGCCTGTCTCACCTAATGAGCTTGTTTGATTCAAAATGACCGCCTCACCTAATAAGCTTGTTCGATTCAAAATGGCCGCCTTACCTAATTAGCTAGTTTGATACAAGCTAATTTGATACAAGCTAGTTTGCTAGCCTCTTCCACGCCAACAGAATGACCTCATATACATACCAATGGTTGCAAAAATGCTAATGTGATACAAGCTAGTTTGATACAAGCTAGTTTGCTAGCCTGTTTGATCCAAAATGGTCGCCTCACCTAATGAGCTTGTTTGATCCAAAATGGCCACCTCACCTTATGAGTATGTTTGATTCAAATTGGCCACCTCACCTAATGAGCTTGTTTTATTCAAAATGGCCACCTCACCTAATGAGCTTGTTTTATTCAAAATGGCCACCTCATCTAATGAGCATGTTTGATTCAAAATGGCCGCCTCACCTAATGAGCATGTTTGATTCAAAATGACCGCCTCACCTAATAATCTTGTTTGATTCAAAATGGCCACCCAAAATGGCCACCTCACCTAATTAGCTAGTTTGATACAAGCTAGTTTGATACAAGCTAGTTTGCTAGCCTCCTCCACGCCAACAGAATGACCTCATATACATACCAATGGCTACAAAAATGCTAATGTGATACAAGCTAGTTTGATACAAGCTAGTTTGCTAGCCTGTTTGATCCAAAATGGTCGCCTCATCTAATGAGCTTGTTTGATCCAAAATGGCCGCCTCACCTTATGAGTATGTTTGATTCAAATTGGCCACCTCACCTAATGAGCTTGTTTTATTCAAAATGGCCGCCTCACCTAATGAGCTTGTTTTATTCAAAATGGCCACCTCACCCAATGAGCATGTTTGATTCAAAATGGCCGCCTCACCTAATGAGCATGTTTGATTCAAAATGACCGCCTCACCTAATAAGCTTGTTTGATTCAAAATGGCTGCCCAAAATTGCCGCCTCACCTAATTAGCTAGTTTGATACAAGCTAGTTTGATACAAGCTAGTTTGCTAGCCTCCTCCACGCCAACAGAATGACCTCATATACATACTAATGGCAGCAAAAATGCTAATGTGATACAAGCTAGTTTGATACAAGCTAGTTTGTTTGCCTGTTTGATCCAAAATGGTCGTCTCACCTAATGAGCTTGTTTGATCCAAAATGGCCGCCTCACCTTATGAATATGTTTGATTCAAATTGGCCACCTCATCTAATGAGCTTGTTTTATTCAAAATGGGCGCCTTACCTAATGAGCTTGTTTGATTCAAAATGGCCGCCTCACCTTATGAGCTTGTTTGATTCAAAATGGCCGCCTCACCTAATGACCATGTTTGATTCAAAATGGCCGCCTCACCTTATGAGCTTGTTTGATTCAAAATGGCCGTCTCACCTAATGAGCTTGTTTTATTCAAAATGGCCACCTTACCTAATGAGCTTGTTTTATTAAAAATGGCCGCCTCACCTAATGAGCATGTTTGATTCAAAATGGCCGCCTCACCTAATGAGCATGTTTGATTCAAAATGACCGCCTCACCTAATAAGCTTGTTTGATTCAAAATGGCCATCCAAAATGGCCGCCTCACCTAATTAGCTAGTTTGATACAAGCTAGTTTGA
Source organism: Garcialebias charrua (assembly GCA_038048925.1). Lineage (NCBI taxonomy): Eukaryota > Metazoa > Chordata > Actinopteri > Cyprinodontiformes > Rivulidae > Garcialebias > Garcialebias charrua. The sequence continues at coordinate 9,105 of JBBPBX010087788.1, forward strand.
TACAAGCTAGTTTGCTAGCCTCCTCCACGCTAACAGAATGACCTCATATACATACCAATGGCTGCAAAAATGCTAATGTGATACAAGCTAGTTTGATACAAGCTAGTTTGCTAGCCTGTTTGATCCAAAATGGTCGTCTCACCTAATGAGCTTGTTTGATCCAAAATGGCCGCCTCACCTTATGAGTATGTTTGATTCAAATTGGCCACCTCACCTAATGAGCTTGTTTTATTCAAAATGGCCGCCTCACCTAATGAGCTTGTTTTATTCAAAATGGCCACCTCACCCAATGAGCATGTTTGATTCAAAATGGCCGCCTCACCTAATGAGCATGTTTGATTCAAAATGACCGCCTCACCTAATAAGCTTGTTTGATTCAAAATGGCCGCCCAAAATTGCCGCCTCACCTAATTAGCTAGTTTGATACAAGCTAGTTTGATACAAGCTAGTTTGCTAGCCTCCTCCACGCCAACAGAATGACCTCATATACATACTAATGGCAGCAAAAATGCTAATGTGATACAAGCTAGTTTGATACAAGCTAGTTTGTTTGCCTGTTTGATCCAAAATGGTCGTCTCACCTAATGAGCTTGTTTGATCCAAAATGGCCGCCTCACCTTATGAATATGTTTGATTCAAATTGGCCACCTCACCTAATGAGCTTGTTTTATTCAAAATGGCCGCCTCACCTAATGAGCTTGTTTGATTCAAAATGGCCGCCTCACCTTATGAGCTTGTTTGATTCAAAATGGCCGCCTCACCTAATGACCATGTTTGATTCAAAATGGCCGCCTCACCTTATGAGCTTGTTTGATTCAAAATGGCCGCCTCACCTAATGAGCTTGTTTTATTCAAAATGGCCGCCTCACCTAATGAGCTTGTTTTATTCAAAATGGCCACCTCACCTAATTAGCTAGTTTGATACAAAATGCCCCCAAGGCATCCTCCACGCCAACAGAATGGCCTCATATACATACCAATGGCTGCAAAAATGCTAATTCAAGTTGTCATTTGACAAACCCATGGGAAGTATAGTTAGTATGTCAAATGACAAACTCCCATGGGAAGTCTAGGTAGTATGTCAAATGACAAAGGCTTTGGTAGTACACTCTGTGCAGCCCAGATGTGCTATTTAATCTGTGCAGCCCAGATGTGCCATTTAATCTGTGCAGCCCAGATGCGCTATTTAATCTGTGCAGCCCAGATGCGCTATTTAATCTGTGCAACCCAGAAGTGCTATTTAATCTGTGCAACCCAGATGTGCTATTTAATCTGTGCAGCCCAGATGTGCTATTTAATCTGTGCAACCCAGATGCGCTATTTAATCTGTGCAGCCCAGATGCGCTATTTAATCTGTGCAGCCCAGATGTGCTATTTAATCTGTGCAGCCCAGATGTGCTATTTAATCTGTGCAGCCCAGATGTGCTATTTAATCTGTGCAGCCCAGATGTGCTATTTAATCTGTGCAGCCCAGATGTGCTATTTAATCTGTGCAGCCCAGATGCGCTATTTAATCTGTGCAGCCCAGATGTGCTATTTAATCTGTGCAGCCCAGATGTGCTATTTAATCTGTGCAACCCAGATGTGCTATTTAATCTGTGCAGCCCAGATGTGCTATTTAATCTGTGCAACCCAGATGTGCCATTTAATCTGTGCAGCCCAGATGTGCCATTTCATCTGTGCAACCCAGATGTGCCATTTCATCTGTGCAACCCAGATGTGCTATTTAATCTGTGCAGCCCAGATGTGCTATTTAATCTGTGCAGCCCAGATGTGCTATTTAATCTGTGCAGACCAGATGTGATATTTAATCTGTGCAACCCAGGTGTGATATTTAATCTGTGCATTCCAGATGTGATATTTAATCTGTGCAGACCAGATGTGATATTTAATCTGTGAAGGCCAGATGTGATATTTAATCTGTGCAGACCAGATGTGATATTTAATCTGTGCATTCCATATGTGATATATAATCTGTGTAGCTCAGATGTGATATTTAATCTGTGCAGGTCAGATGTGTGGCGTCCAGATGTGTTATTTAATCTGTCCGGCCCAGATGTGACATGTTCAATTGACCTTTTACCAGTTGACGTCATCACGCAAAGCTCGCCTGAAACGAGCGTTCTGATTGGACGGCAAAAAGCCCTAACCGGATGCAGGGGCTCAGCAAGGGGTCGAGGAGCTTCGTAATGATAGCGAGTTGTAATTTAGAAGCTTGTTTTCTTAAAATAGTGAACAACCGCTGGTCAAAATGCCTGAACATTGTGCCGCGGACACGAGAGGAGGAAAACCGCACGGCCATACACATTGTCTACAGGGTTGCTTTTTTTGGCTACAGATGAACCGTGCGCGCGGCGGGGCTGCCTGAACCTTCACCCAGGCAGGAGCCACTAAGTCCCGGCTACACCTGATCCACGTGCGCCCTGGAGGTCCAGAACCGGCTGGACCCAGCCAGGAGCCACTAAGTCCTGGCTACAGATGAACCGTGCGCGCGGCGGGGCTGCCTGAACCTTCACCCAGGCAGAGCCACTAAGTCCCGGCTCAAAAAATCATGCATTTACTGGTAGCTTAATGATTTTAGAAGATTCGGTTAACGGTTGGCTTATCAAACGTTTTGACATTCCACTCACCTGCTCTTCAGTGGGGCCGAAGGAAGAATCTCCTTGCATGTCGCAGGTCGAAACAGGCAGAAACCCCACACACGCAGCGGAGACCGAAGAACAACGCGGTCTCGTCGAACTAGCTAGCTGCTGCTAGCTTAGCAGCTGTCCAGTAGCATTCCGCTGCGGGAGATCGTTCTCCGCCCTGTCTGTTTCCCATATCCAAGATGTAATGTAGGAACGTAATCCACGGAGCTTGGATCATTAATGTCCATGCCAGATAAAAAACGCACACACGTTGATGCTTCGTGCCGGGGTGAAATCCTGCCTGTACCGGCCGGCGGTGGTACTGGTTTGCTCCACATCTTCCTTCTTTTAGTCGCTCTACTCGACTTTCCCAGAGGGACGTTGTAAAACGAACAAGTCTCACCTTCTTCTTTTACTCGTTGAAGTTGCCTGGAACAATTATAAACACAATAAAAGTCTTATTTCTCCACCGCGACCGTTGCCAGTA
>JBBPBX010087789.1:0-14630 GCA_038048925.1 Garcialebias charrua
TATATATAACTGTATGTTGCAACAATGGCCCACACAAATGTTGAAAAACTATTTGTTCACACAGAAATATAAATGTGTTAAATAGAAACCTATTTTTCTTTACTCGTTATTACATCAAGATTCTTAATGCGTCCAACACGATTCGTTCTGCAGATTGATGAACTGGAAGTCAAAACAAATATATTTGTTTATTTATTTGATTGTTTATTTGTTTATGTTACTACCTCTCGGCTGTCTTACAACACGCAGCTGTAAATATTTTAGTTGTAATTCAGCTCAAATCCTTTATATAATAAGATTGATTCTTCTTTCTGCTACCTTTCATTTTTTTATATTTTGTACATTATCATTTATGAGATTGTGTTGTATTGTTTCTTTTGTAAAAAAAATGAACAAATTTAATAAACATTAATAAATTCAAATCCAGCTGCAGATCTCGCGTGGGTCGGGTGGGGGTGGGGCGGGTCGGGCTCTCGCGCACACTCTGCAGTGTTTGATGTTATGCTCGTTCCGGGGCGGCTGCCTCAGTGATGAGGCACCAGGCAGCTCCATCACTTGCTCCATCACTTGCTCCATCCCTCTCTGAGCCGACGAGGAGCAGACTGCTCAGCATCTGACACCCCCCAGGTAAGAAGACATCTTTAAATGTCTCACAGTTCACCGTCAGCAGAGGTTTCTGTGAGGAGAGGAAGCTGCTCCTCATCATCAACAACAGGGCGCAGAGCTTTAACACAAAATGGTTCTTTATGTCCTCAGTCGTGCGTGTTGTGAGCACGTTCGTGGTCCAACTCCGCTCTAAAGGTCAGAGATCGGTTTGTGTGCACACCATGATCAGCTGAGAAGATCCATCCTGCTGCTCATCACTGAGTCTCAACATGTTCGTGTCAGATCAAGTTCATCTATTCTGTTAAAGGCTCGGAGCTCCTTTGAAAATTAAAAAGAGAAAGAACAGGATCCATTTGATCCTTTTCCTCCACACCTGCCCACAAGAGATGCTCCATCTCATTAGACATGCTCAGGGGGTTCCAGGGAAAATGGAGGCACGCTCCTGTCTGTGCTGTTTACATGACACGTTTCAAGAAGAAAATGATGGTTTCATGTGACTCAGTGTGTGTGTGATGGTCAGAGGGAACAGTGAAGGCATCACAGAGGGAACAGTGAAGGCATCACAGAGGGAACAGTGAAGGCATCATCACCTCAGCTTCATCTCTGACTCTGAGCTCAAAGCTCACGTGCTGTTTCGGTGCGTTTTGGTCAAAATGTTGTGTCTCTGGGTTGTGTCTATTTCTGTTAGAGGGTTTGCCAACAAACAGTCCAATGTCAGTTTTCTTCCAAATATTCTCTTGGTCACCTTTAAACCACCTGAGCCCCAGAGACATTTAATTTCCACGAGAAATAAACATCTGGTCATGAGGAAAGCAGCAATATTCAGTTTGTAAAACCTCCTGTCCACCTGCTGAAATCAAATGGACAGATGTTGAGGTCGGACTGCAGCCACAACCGTTGACTTTATTTAAAGAGGAACTAAACTCAGAAATAACTTTTTTTAGCTGATAAACTCCCTAGAATGTGTTCTAAATGTTTCACAGCACTATGTCTGTGTTAATTTTCAGATATTTGTGCGTATATGTCTAAATCGGCAATATTTGGTCTAAAAATGTGTTTACGGTAGTCCTATGGGTTGAACTGTGGTATTGCACCCTAATTTCATTACTGTATTTGTCTATGATTCTCACTGTGACGTATTTTCGCACGCTTTCATCACGAAAGTGGTTCACGCAGAGCCAATCCCCTGCGGAGATGAGAAGGTCCTCGCTGCAGTTCATACCTTATATGGAAGTGGTACATTTCACTCCAGAAACGTACTGCAACAGAGCATATTATAGTTTTTGGAATGGCACTAGTTATTTGTGTATTTCAACCTATTTATTCCAAGACTACCTTCCACTTCATCAAACTGTTTGGTTGTATTTGTGTTCTTATTGTGCGATGGACGAGTGAAGCCTGAATGCCTGGTTGGGGCAGTGGTGGAGGTACAGGTTTGCGATCCGGATGACCCAGGTTTGATCCCTGGTCACGGAGAACCTTATTGTAATATTTTCATTTTTTTTTAAAGCCTTTTGTATTGGATAGATCGGGTGGAATAGATAAATACATTTACGTATTTATTCTTTGTTGTTACTTGTTTTAAGTGGTGTATTACTAATGTAATTTTTACATTCAGAAACAATGACGGTCTCTCGTCCTGGCCACACCTCCTCGCTCAGCCCACACCCGCCTCCCCCTCCTTTAGGCGGTGTCTGTTGACACGCCCATTTTTCTGCATTTTTCAAATCCTGTGCTGGGGCGGGGCTATCTCCGGACGGTGGGGTGAGCTACACTTTAAAATGGGTTCTGATGCATCGTGGTTAAAAAAACTTTAACATCATCTAGACAAAGAGCAAGTGGAAGAGTTTTATTCTTTTGGACGCAGGAATACGTCTCATGGACAGCGCTAAGAGTTTCCAATGTTTGAAGGAGACAAACATCAGTCGGTGTAAATCCTCTGAGTTTGAACTGGTTCTGTTTTCATGGACCTGGTATCCTGACAGTAACTGGGTCACTTGGGTCCTCTTCAGGGTTTCCCTTGAGAAGCTTCAATGTTTCCATATGAAAAGGATGTGACCGTGTCCTGAAACCCAACAAACATGATGAAGATTACACTTTGTCGACAAGTGAAACTAATACAGTTCAATTCTGGTGCATGGATGAAAATATCTTCCATCTCAGCCACGTCAGTAGAATCAAGTTTTTGTTGTTCTTTGTCTTCTTTCTGTCACTTCCACCTGTTTGCCCCCCCCCCCCCTGCAAACAGCTGGTTTGTTGTGCCACACCTGCAGTAAAGATGTGAAGGCCTCCGCAGCCTCCGTGCTCGTCCTGCAGTCGTAGGACGCTGGTTCTGCAGACGGACCAGAACCGTCTGAGACTCTGACTCCTCAAGTTGAGACAAAGAGCACAATGGTTTAGTCTTATTAATTTAAACTGCTGCACACTTTACAACGACTCATGTTCAAGATTAGCCTGGTTAAAACCAGACCCTTGTCCTTCACTTCGCTTCGGACTAGTGTCTGGACTTTCTCTATAGAGAAACAATTCTTGCTGGAGGCGTGGCCTCTGCCTGAAGAACAAAACCATTGGATCTTAGAAAAATTTTGAACAGGGAAAGCATTCTGCTCCCTCCCCCTCTGTGCTCTGCCGAACTTGACTTCAGCTCCGCCTCCTGCTGCGTATTCTGTATTTATATGATAATAAAACGCTCTAATAAAATAAAATAAAACCATGTAGCGCTGGTCCAGCCCACCAGAAGACCAGGAAATATGCAGGGACTTGGGCAGCAACGTAAAACACTAGTTTAATTCTCTCGTGACAACCTGAGGCACTTCCTTATTCTTTGCACTCAGCGGAGAGAGAGGGGGAGGAGGAGGAGGGAGGAGGAGCGAACACTTGACTTTTGGCAAAAAAACAAAATAAAACTCCAGATAAGAGATTAAGAAGGGGAATTTAACACATTTGTGTCACATATAAAACAGTCCTGCATCGCTTTGCATCGCTTTGAATGAGAACATGCGGCTGCTCGCTGGCTGCGCGCTGGGACAGGTGGGGGCGTGGGTTAGGGGCCAAAAACTCCGCCCCTTCTGTTCTCTGATTGGTCCGGTCAAAAATCTACCGGAGAAATCGTTGTCTATGGGAGAAGTCCCAGACCCAGCAGTGAAGGGAAATGAGAATTGAGCGGAGCTGTGCAGGAATGGCGAGGGCCAGGCTAGTTCAAGATCTTAAAATGCAAAATGTTTGTTTTAAACAGTCGTAACTTTTTCTAGATTGTCCTGTTAGCAGAGGATTACAAGAACCCAATTTAAATAGTTAGGTTTAGCTTTAATGCTTATTGTTTCAAAAAGGCAATCAGTGTCATAATAAATACAATTTTGTTACAACTAGAAAGAGCAGATTTCAATAAAATGCAAGTTTGAACATGTTGTCATTGATAAATGAACTAGATGTTTGCTGTGTTCAAGACAGATCACTTTGATTTGAATTAAATAAACATTAAATAAATAAATGTAATAAGAATACACTGATACATTTGCTGTGATGCTCCAGCTGGTCTGCAGAGTGAGAGGTTCTTCACTTCTCGTTTTGATCATCATCCTCATTATGACATGTAATCAATTTATAACAACATACAGTACTCATTTTTTATTATCATTTAGTTTGAGCAGCTTTTGTCCAGTGGTGGGGAGGCTATCCATCAATCAGAGGGTTGGGGGTTCAATCCCCAGCCCTGCAGGCTAATTTGTCCATGGGCGAAACACGGACCCACCGCTCCTCCACTTTGAGATCCCTTGTGTATGTAAAGTGCATTATAAATAAAAGTTATTATTATTATTATCTTCCTTATCAGTGTATGAGAAAACATAAAAGGTGCTTTATAGGGCGTTTAAAATGTATCATAGCAAAGCACGAGTGTGTGTGAACAAGTGAACTAAACATAAAGCACTTTGCAGAACCTGGTCAGATTAAAAAGGCACAGTTTGAGTGTGGACCATTTACTCTTAATGTAACAATATTTACTAGTTGTTCATCAAGTGAGTCATTAAATGAACCATTCAGACCCTGAAGTGGTTGATAAAACATTTACTGATGCTGAAAAAGAAGTCTGAAGACATTTTTTTTTTTTTTTTCTTCCCAAGTTTATTTTGATTTTTAAACGGTACAATTCAATACAAAACAGTATATTCAAAGACGTCATATTTGGCGTACCACAGATTCCTAACATAGCAGGGCCTGAACATACCCAACAGAGCACATCCGCACACGAAACTAAAAATAAATAAGTAAATAAAGATATAAAAAATAAAATAAAATAATAAAAAATAAATAAAAAAAAAATAAAATAAAATAAAAAATAAAAAATAAAAGGGTGGGGGGGGGGGATTCAGGCGCCGGGGAGTTCCCCCATCGTTGGAACAGTCAAGTCAATTCCAAGGAGCAAGAGCAGGACAGGAAGGAGAAGGAAAGAGGAGTTACACAGCAATGAAAAAAGAAAACAAGAGTAAACACCAGCTGCAAGTAAATCACCTATTCAGTCTGGAATATTAGGGAAATCCATATTTTTAAGGGTTCTTAAAAGAGGGCTCCACAATCCTAAGAATTTAGCAGAAGAGCTTTTTAGAGTAAAACGAATTTTTTCAAGCTTAATGAAGTACAGTACGTCTCGGAGCCAATGGGTATACGAGGGAGGTTGGGATGATTTCCATTTTGTGATAATCACTCTTCGTGCCAAAAAGGTCAAAAAGGCCAGGGAGGATTTCTGGGAGGTGGAAAGGGTGGACTGTGTAGGAGCAATTCCAAATAAGGCAGTTAGGGGGTCAGGTTCCAACTGCCTGTCGAAGATGTCCGATAGGATAGTAAAGACTTTGGACCAATATTGATAAAGCTGAGGACACGACCAGATAGTATGAATTAGGTTAGCTGGGGAATGTTGGCACCTATCACATGTAGGAGAGACATTGCTATAAAACTTGGCCAAACGCGCCTTAGTATAATAGATACGGTGTATAAGTTTGCATTGAATCAAGCTATGCCTAGCACAAATAGAGGACCCGTGCACAGATGATAAAATCTGTGCCCATAGATCCTCTGAAAAGGTCAGTCCAAGGTCCTCCTCCCAAAGTAGTTTGATTGAATTTAAAGTTTGTGGACGTAGGCCCATAATTTGGTTGTAGGTGAAAGATATAGCTCCCTTCAATTTGACCTGGGGTATTAGAAACATATCTAAGGGTGTGTCCAAGGGAAGATTGGGGAAGTTTGGATATGTGGAGCTGATAAAGCTACGCACTTGTAAATACCTAAAGAAGTGTTGGCGAGGGATGTCAAACTTCTCGACGATTTGTTGGAACGAGGCGAAGGTGTCATTGATATACATATCATGAAAGGTTGAGATTCCCTTTCTCTGCCAAGTCAAGAAAGCATTGTCTGATAGAGACGGTGGAAAAGTGTGATTTGAAGCTATAGGGGCATGTATAGATATGGATTGTAAGCCAAAGTGTCGTCTGAATTGCTTCCACAGCCTCAAAGACCCCTCCACCAATTTGCTGGAAGTGTAGGGTTTGGTCGAGGATTGCAACGGTGAATATAGCAGAGCTGCCAGAGATGTAGGCCTCACCGACTTGGCTTCCATAGTGACCCAAGCTGGGGAAGAGGGGTTGTCTGCCTCAAGCCAATATCTGAAAAGACCAATGTTTGAGGCCCAGTAATAAAATCTAAAGTTTGGGAGTGCCATCCCACCAAGCTTCCTGGGCCTTTGAAGAAGTTGAGTGCGTATGCGAGGAGCTTTCCCATTCCACAGGAATCTGGTGATTATGCTGTCTAGTTTGTTAAAAAAGGATTGTGGAAGAAAAATAGGGATACGTTGAAATAGGTAGGAGAAGCGCGGTAAAATGTTCATTTTAATCGTATTTACCCTGGCCACCAACGAAAGACCCAGCACCGACCAGCGGTCGAAGTCCTCCTTAATATGTGTTAATAAAGGGGAGAAGTTGGCTTTAAAGAGGTCCCTGTGTTTGAATGGAACTTTAATTCCTAGATAAGTAAATTCGTGATCTACAACCTTAAAGGGTAATGTGTGTAGTGGGTAATTCTTAGCCAATGCATTAATTGGAAATAGTTCGCTCTTATTAAGGTTTAGTTTATACCCTGACAACTGCCCAAATTTATCAAGTGTAGCAAGTGCTGCCGGAATGGAGACATCCAGATTGGAGATGTATAAAAGGAGATCATCTGCGTATAAAGATATCTTAGTTTCAATGCCGTTCCTACCCACACCTACAATGTTCATGTTGCCTCTAAGTGCTATTGCCAGGGGTTCAATTGCCAAGGCAAAAAGTAACGGGCTCAAAGGGCAGCCCTGTCGTGTAGAGCGATTGAGAGGAAAGTAACCGGAATGATTGTTGTTTGTTCTAATGGATGCACACGGGTCAGAATATAACAGCTTAATCCAGGCCAAAAAGTTCTCCCCAAAACCGAATTTCTTAATTGCGTAGAATAAGTATGACCATTCGACTCTATCGAAGGCCTTCTCAGCATCTAAAGAGATTACAACTTCCTGAGTATTATCAGAAGGAGGACTATAGATCACATTAAAAAGCTGCCTTACATTAGAGAAGGAATTCCTATTCCGTACAAAACCGGTCTGGTCCATCCCAACCACACCGGGAAGTACAGTTTCCAGTCTCAGCGCCAATGTCTTTGCCAAAATTTTAAAATCTACATTAAGTAAACTTATCGGACGATAAGAGGAGCAGAGTAAGGGATCCTTGCCTTTTTTTTCCAATAAGGTGATAACTGCCTGATTGAGAGTCTGAGGGAGATGCCCAGAGGCTATAGACTCGTTGTATACTTCCAAGAGCAGAGAGGAAATCTTGTCCCAAAATGTTTTGTAAAATTCACAGGGAAAGCCATCCGGGCCAGGGCATTTCCCCCCTTGCAGAGCCATGACTGCTTTTGAAAGTTCGGAAACCACAATGGGCCTCTCAAGGTTGTCAGCCACATCCCGACCAATGACAGGTATCTCCAAGGCGTCAAAGAACTCATCATAGTCAGCTATAGAAGGGGAACATTCTGAAGAATATAATATCTTGTAAAAATCTTTAAAAGCCATGTTAACTTCTGTTGGGTTCGTTGTGACTCCTTGATCCGTTTGAATTTGAGAAATGAGGCGTGAATCTGACCGACGGCGAATCTGATGAGCAAGGAGTTTGCCAGCTTTATCCCCATGTTCGTAAAATTGGGCACCGGACTTAAGTAACATCTCGGTAGTGTGTTGAGTCATAAGTACATCAAACTCCGCTTGTATCATAAGTCGGTCCCTGTACAAAACAGGGGAGGGGGATATTGCATATAAATCATCGATTTGGGATATTTGGTGTGTTAGCACTTCAATTTTCTCTTTTCGTAGTTTATTTTCGTGTTTGGCGTAGGAAATAATTTCTCCTCTAATAAAGGCTTTGAGTGTCTCCCAGAGCAAAGAAGCGGATATCTCGGGACTCCTGTTAGTTTCTAAAAAGAAATCTATTTGTTTTGCCACAAAGGATATAAACCTGTCATCAGCTAATAAACGGGTGTTGAGCCTCCACGGTGCTCGTTCAACCGGATGAGAACCAAATCTGATACTTATAGTAACCGGGGCATGATCTGATAAAACGATGGCATCGTATCTGCATCCAGTGAGACAGGACAGCAGTCTGTCATCAACCAGGAACAGGTCAATACGCGTAAAGGTGTGATGGACAGGGGAGAAGAAGGAGAAAACTTTTTGAGCGGGGTGCAGGAACCGCCAGGCGTCATGTACTTTAAACTCTGACATAAAGGAGTTAATAACCTTAGAAGAGCGCGAGGGTGTGACTGTATTAGTGGATGAACGGTCCAGTTGGGGATTAAGCCAGCAGTTGAAGTCGCCTCCCAGTATAAGTCTATAAGAGGACATATCGGGAAGTAGTTGAAAGATGTGTTTAAAAAAATTTTCATTGTCACAATTGGGGGCATAAATATTGACCAAAGCTACCGGAGTGTTGTGGATGGTGCCCGTGATGATGACATATCTGCCACAGGGGTCGGAAATAGTTTGAGAGTGTACATAAGGGATTGATTTATTTATAAGAATGGCTACTCCTCTAGATTTAGTGTTGAAGGAGGAATGGAATACCTGGCCAGACCAGCTACGTTTAATTTTCAGGTGATCTCTATTCCTAAGGTGCGTCTCCTGTAGGAATGCTATGTGTGTCCCCAAACGTCGCACATGATGTAACACCTTACTGCGCTTCTGAGGATTATTGAGCCCCCTGCAATTAAAGCTAGTAAAACAAATCTCTTGTCCTACCGTTGCAGCAGAAGTTGAATGAGACTCAGCCATAGGTCAGCACGGAGCAGGAAGAAGAGAGGAAAAGACAGGACTGCCTTCGGACGCCTGAAAAGGGGAGGGAGAGGAAAGAAAAAAAAAAAAAAAAAAAAAAAAAAAAAAAAAAAAAAAAAAAAAAAAAAAAAAAAAATTAAACAATGTACCCATCCATACAAACCAAAGATCCCCCCAACCCAGCCCCATCGCCAAGGCATCCCCCCACTCGGGATATACGAGGCCCCACCACCCACAGCCCACCCATTCCCACCCCCCTCGCAGAGGCATCCCCCCAAACGGGATGCGCGAGAACCCACAAAAAACATCAAAAGAGAAACTACCAGCACACAGTCCAGTAAGGACTGAAAGGAGGAGTAGCGAGAGCAGTGTTAGCCACCAACGCCCTCTCCTGGAACATAATGTAGATAACAGTGTGTAAAATTCAAAAGCACCCCAAGACCTGGGGAAACCTGACAACTTTTGGAGTCATAAAACCAAAGTCCTGTTTAATATGCCCTGAGAAAAAACTAAAATACAAGCAGACCCATAAAAGTCTGCTAGAATAATATCAAAAACATAAGTAAGAGAGAATTAGCAGATTAACTATCTGTTAATGAAAAAATTAAGGAGGAAGAAGAAAAAAAATAAAAATAAAAATACAATGAAGTAATTAATGAATAAAATAAACCATTGGGAAACCTGACAAATTTTTGGAGTCATAAAACCAGAGTCCTATTTTATATGTCATGAGAAGAAACTAAAATACAAGCAGGCCCATAAAAATCCGCTAGAATAATATCAACAACATAAGTAAGAAATAGCAACTAAACTGTCTGTTTATGAGAAGAAAAGAAAATTAAGAAAAAAGTAAGTAATAATAGTAATAATAACAATAATAATAATAATAATTAAACATAAATAATAATAATAATAATAAATGATATTAAGAAAAGAAAAGAAAAGCTGGGGAAACCTGACAAATTTGGAGTCGTAAAAAGAGACCTAAGTTAGAGATGGCAAATTAACTGTCTGTTTGTGAGAAATAAATAAAAAAAATTAAGCATAAATAGAAGAAATATAAATTTAAAAAAAGGAGGAATGATAAGTGTCTGAGATGGAAAGCACTTTAGACTGTAATTTCAACGTCCAGAGTCGTGTACTGTAAACAGTAACATAATCTATCATGCTTATCTTCGGCACTGGGCCCTGAGAACTCAAGTCACAAGAGTCACAATGTGATTGGATAATCACACCATAGCTATACGTCCGGAGTTACACCATGGCTGGGTCGACCACATTTTTAAGGTTCTTTTTGACAAAGTCTGCAGCCAACACTGGATCCTCGAATTTGTGAACCTGGCCACCTGGGAGTGTAATTTGCAGTATAGCAGGATAGAGAAGACCAAATTTGACTCCAGGGCAGGAGTGCAGCTCCTTCTTCACCGCCATGAACGTCGAGCGCTTTTTAGCCACCGCGGGCGGGTAGTCCGGGAAGATGAAAACACGTTTCCCCTCAAAGAGCAAAGGCGACGACTCCCGGGCCCTTCGCAGAATCTCATTTCGCTCCTGGTACAGGGCAATTCGAACTATGAGCGGGCGCGCTGGGCCCGGTCGACAGCGGGTTCGGCCTCCAGGCCGAGCAGGTCCCGAAGCAGCGTCGACACAAACTTCGTAGGATGCTGGCTCTCGGAGCCCTCCGGAACCCCCACGAGGCGAATGTTATTTATTCTGAAACGACCCTCCCAGTCCTCACATTTTTTAGACAGCGTGTTCACCGTTGTATTTAGCGAGGTGATACGGGTCTCAATGGCGGTTAGCTTCCCGTCATGCTCATTAGCTGCCCGCTCCAAGTTAGCGATATTAGCTTCAGCCGAGGCCAGCTTAGTCCCAAACTCCGTCATAACAGCCGCAACCTCCTTCTTAATCATAGCCGAAATCATAATCTCAAACCTGTCGATGAGTTCATTGCGTAGGTTGTCGACCATTTCCTGAATCTTGGCTAGCAGCGTGCTATCACTAGCATCAGGCCCCACCGCAGCCACGGGCCCGGCTCCGCCACGAGTCGTTTTGTCGTGTTTCCCCATGTATATCTCCGGCAATCACACTTTGGGCATCGGGTATGCGTATTCCTTCAATAAAAGTTCAGTTTACTCCAGAGGAAGGATATTAGGAGGTGCAAAAGAATATATTACACATATGTTCCGGAGGAGCCGAAGCAACGCACGTCTTACGCCATTAGCGCTCCACAGCGCCCCCCCCAGTCTGAAGACATTTTATATTAAAATTATTATAAACAAACGTTTGTTTGCAACCACAAGAGTTGGCCCCAACTAACCTTTAGACAGAAAGCAGATTGACGTTGGTCAACATCCATCTTTATTCTTGTTTTTTATTTTCATACATCAGCACATTATCACTGTGGGAAACATTCTTATTAAGATTGTTCTTATTGTTGTCGTCGGCTGTTAGCAATTTCAGAAGGGTTGATCTATGGAGCTCAGTGTCCTTATGGCTCTGTTTTATTAAAATATAGCATTAAATAGATTATTTTCATTTGTTTTCCTACTAAACAAATTTATACATGACCCTTGTTTCATCTAATTCTGCAACAATCTAAAATTTTAAAGGATATTTGGACAAGCTGGTGCTGTTTTAGTGCTATACAGTCAAATTTAGCAGTCGGTCAACCTTATCACTAAAGTGTTGTCCAAAACAAGTTACAACTGAATCTAATGATAATTAGTGAGGACTAACTGGACAAATTCAAGCTGAGGCAAAACTAATTAAACTGTATAGTGTCTTTATTGATTTCCACATAGACTCATTTTCTGTTTGTAACTAAAGACTATTTCAAGATTTTAAACACTTCCTCTGTTTACAGACTAATCACAAATCAGCAGTCATCACCAGGTAAATGACTGCTTCTCAGAACTATATATAAAATGCCAACTCCTGAGGAAACACTAGTTCAGAGCTCCAGAGAGCAGGAGGCCGTGCTGCGACAGAGTGAGTCCGAGCAGAGGAGGCTGCGGTCGGACACATGAGCTGGGAACGCTCGGTGGACCCTAGCAGCCGAAAGTGGTACTGCTCCATTTTTTCCGTCAAAATGAATGGAAATTGTCATATCTCAGCCAAAAATTGGTCTAAAAATATGGGGGAAATCCATAAATATGTCGCTTCGCCGCATAAGTCACAAGACATGCAAATTAGGCAAAAAAAACTGTGACTTATAGGCCGAAAAGTATGGTATGTATGTGTGTGTGATCAAGTGTATAAATCTGTGTAATGTAAGACATTTACAAGTCTCCATATATAAATATTTTTAGGAAATCACATAATCTTTTTGTGTGGGAAATGGTGGTGCTGGGTTTCAAACCCCACTGCTGATCATAACCAAAATGTGAGTGGAAAAGGTGATTTGCTCACTCTGGGACATAGAACAAGACTGTGTGGACAAACGTGCATGTTTGGTTTGTCCAAAGTGTCTTGTCTTTCCTGACACAACCCTCATCAGGCCTGGGACCAGTATGAGAGACACACTGGCTTGTTCTCCTTAGTGGCTGGTTTATAAGTGCAAATACTACCGTACTTTTACAAAATGAAGGACAAAACTAAAAATCAAGTGAAGTCAAAGTTTATTTATGTTTACAACAACCTCAGCCTTTACAATGCTGTTATTGCTAGTATCACTCAGCCCTCTGTGAATAGCAAACAACCATCAGGGTGCTAACGATCCATCGTTAGGCTGATGGTCCTCCTTGTTCATGTGAGCAGCTGGTTTCAGGCTGTCATCAGCCAACTGGTTGATCCACTGTGAGAAGGTGCTATTTATAAGACTGAGCTGAATACAGCAGCTCAGACTGAGGAAGTCTTTCGGACGAAAGACGAAACGTTTCTACAATTTTTTTGCTTTGTTTTGTTTTGTTTTTTGAACATACTATTTTAGTTGTTGCAATTTCCCAAACCTGGAATCAGTCAGGTCCTAATTTGAAGTTGAAGTGAAGTTAAAGGCCTGGGAGAAAGTTTTCAGTCTGGACCTCAACTGATCTACTGACAGAGGGAGGGAGGCTGTTCCACAGTCTGATCTACTGACAGAGGGAGGGAGGCTGTTCCACAGTCTGATCTACTGACAGAGGGAGGGAGGCTGTTCCACAGTCTGATCTACTGACAGAGGGAGGGAGGCTGTTCCACAGTCTGATCTACTGACAGAGGGAGGGAGGCTGTTCCAACCTAAATACAAAGAGTTACAATAATCTGAACGCGATGTAATAAATACGTGGATGGACCGCCCTCCCAAGATCAGGCCGAGGAAGATAAGGTTTTATCTTCAATGATAAAAATGTAGACGTTGCAGAATTCCAAGTTACATTCTGTGAATCAATCAGACAATATGTATGGTATTAAAATGTTGCTAGTTTTACTATTGTGCTGAGGGCGAGCCGCTCTGATCCTCTGGTCAGTCTGTGGATAGTACGGTTCGTTTAACGTCGTCTGAACTTTAAACAGGAAAGAGTGAGATAAATCTCGTGCTACATCTCTGCATTGCTTATTGTATTGCATCTTGTGAAACAGCACATGGTTTGAAAAGTCACGTCTATTGAATTTATGGCACTATTTCCTTCTTGATATAACTTACAGGCAACACTTTTAAATATTGATTCTAAGAAGGAAGAGACGACGAGACTTTAAAAGGTTCCCATAAATTACTGCAGGTCACTGGAGGGAGTGTTGGTTACACTGTCCACACTGTTCCATGTGACAGTTCACTGCTTCAAGTGTGAAGACCAAGGACACACTGATCTTTGAAGCATCCATCCATCCGTCTGTCCATCCATCCATACATCCGTCCATCCATCCATCCATCCATCCATCATCTTTACCTGCTTCTTCCTCTTCAGGTCACAGGGGTCACTGGTGCCCATGTCCAACAGTCCCTGAACTCCCTGGACAGGTCTCTGTTTTTTTAATAAATATATGCCATTTCCTGCATTCTGGTGTATTTTAAAAGGTTGTTAAACATCCACGTTTATCTCTATAGGTAAACAATTGATTCAATAACTATCTTAGAGAGGATGGCACAATCACCCCCCACCCGACGAAGTGCCGCATGCACTTCAAATCTCCTCAACTCCAAGGTCACAAATTAAGGTCAAATAGTATACAAGATATTTACTTGCCAAGGTCATAACTTCTATCATCTCACTACAATTTAACAAAAGTTAAAACACATTTGTACCACTACACAGCACGTCACATAATCTTTTCACCACCCCAGATCTAAAGCCACAAATCAAGGTCAAAGGTTGAACAGGATCTTTACTTTGCTACAGGCTGCTGTATAACAGTTTGCTGGCAGGTGTATAATGTGACGTATACTGTACTCTTAAATTTTATGGAAGGATATTTGTTAAATGAGACAGAATTGACCACCCGACCAGGGTGTGTGCACCAGCTGCTTGAGAACGTCTTTCACTCACAACAAATATTTACCAGACGGGACTGTTTCCATCAACCATGGAAGCATTTATAATTAAATGCATTTATCTTTGTCTTAGTTCTCCTTGACATTGTGTGCTCTCCTTGACCAAAAAACATGCTTGTTAGGCTGATTGGTGACTCTAAATTGACCCTAGGTGTGAGTGTGAGAGTGGATGGTTGTTTGGTGTGAGTGAGACAGGTCCCTCTTGTAAATGAGTCCCCG